>CAIIXF020000679.1:0-144000 GCA_903813345.2 Owenia fusiformis
AGAAGAGTAACTGGTCTGTAGTTAGTAACTAGTGCTCTGTCTCCTTTTTTAAATATTGGAACTATTGTACCCTCTTTCCAAATGTCAGGGAAAATGCTCTCTTGAAAAATTTTGTTAATTGAAAGTGAATCTCCTATAGAATGTGCACATAATTTGAGCATTTTATTGAATATCTCCTCAGGACCATGTGCTTTAGTGACATCACTATCATTAATAAGATGTAAAATAATATATTTTATTGAAAAGTTATATGATACGTTAGTCGCTAAACTACTACAATTCTACAGCTGCATCTACAAAAATACAGAATATAATACAATATGATGTACACTAACATATCTATCTATATAAATTTTTAAATCAACATAATAAAGCCTATACCTTTACAACTTATATATTTTATTATAAAGTTACATGATACATTAGTCACTAAAAAACATACATACTACAATCTACAGCTACATCTACAAAAATACAGATTATCATACGATCTGATACACACTAATATAATTTTCAGTTACCATCAGTGTTTTGAAAATATCACAATCAATAGAATCAAATTCTGAAATCAATTCTGATTTTGAATATACATGCATTTAAACTCTCTTAATTTTCATAATTTTTAACAGCTTATGAGGAAGTGTTCTTCATCATTTCAACAATTACAAGTAGTATAATCCCCTCATTCAGAGATTAAGGGACAGGTTTACAATGTCTCCCAGTCTCAATATGTAACTCCTGTAGTGTCTATATTTTATATTGTGCAAATTGTCACTAGAAGGGTTCTCTTTAAAGGCCCACTTTGCGAATTTTCAATGTTTTTCGGCAAAATAAAGACTTTTATTTGAATTCTATAGAATGTCCAATGTATTGATAAGAACCCTATCTTTCATTTGACACCAACAACAGCTCAAACGGACCACATCAAAGCTTACAATAATTGCTCAAAAACTATTTTCAATCTGTCAAGCTTTATCTGTCAAGTTTTTATCAATGTCATTGAAAGATGGCAAAGTTGTTTGTATTACATGATACATTCATTTTTATAGCAGTGCCGCCATCTTTTAAATCAAAAGTAATTGAAAACATGCACTTTGTTTAGCATGTACATGCATGTCTTATTATCTCTAAACTTCAAATGTTTTTTTCTATGTGAGTTATTATATTTTTGGTTTAGTATTAAAGCAAATCAAACTTTGTGTCATATTTGAGCGAGTGTGTGAGTAATATGATTCAATGATCATTTTTTCTTTTTTCTTCTAAATTAAGTATAATGGGCCTTTAAGTTAGCATTTGTATTAAGAAGCTAATTATATGGCTCTACTAATACGTAAATACCTTCTGACCTAAGTAGTGCACAGAGATCTTCGATATTTTCGTCCGCTGGTGTATAACCGGTGATTACAACAGCTTCTAACGGAGCAGTTTCCAATCTTTTAACACATGCTTGTGTATAACCGGTGATTACAACAGCTTCTAACGGAGCAGTTTCCAATCTTTTAACACATGCTTGTAATAATTCCTTAACACCCTTTGATGTAAATTTGATATTGAACCTTGGCCCATAGCATAACCAGTAAAACATATGTTGAAAACCTGACTTGCGTTCAAATCGTATGTCTAAGACCTTCAAACTGTAATTTTCTGCAATCAATGAATCTGATATTAGATCACAATTATCCGTTAGAGCATAGTTGTTAATGATCTCAACTGACTGTATCTTATTGTGTCTTAGGGATGGGACAATAATGTGACTAATTAACTCAGAGCTATTAATATTCTTAAATCTCACATTTCTCATTGACTTGCACAAACTGCTATTTAAAAATATGTTGCCTACCCTATGCATACGTCTGATCAACTCTAATTGATCACCCTCTGTTCTTCCCAAAGTTCCAACAAATGCAGCCTTTATACCAAAAGATAACATTCGCATGGCGTCATCCTGTAACAACCCATCGTTTTCTGTACACATCAATATATCTGATATCACTGTGAATATTTTTTCATCATTATTATTACTAGGTACCTGTAAAAGTCTTTTTGCATCAATTGAGCAGAATGGTTCGAAAGAAATGGATGTTTCCGACAACATCAAGATACATTGTAATACTGTCAATCCAAAGACCATCAAACAAGTCATGTACCAAGCATACACACATTGGAAACTGTATACCCAAAGTGCACATATTAGCACATGAACGAATTGTTCAATGTATATTGTTTTGGTACGAATTTCCGCTTTAAAACAAACATTCAAAATGACAAGGAAGCCAATGTTATTCCAACCATAACACGCTAGTGATATCATTAACAATACAATAGCCCATGCCATATGTATACCCATCCAAAGAACCGTAATTGACCGTTTCACCATTCCCTGCGTAAATATTTCATCTTCTACAGTTCTACTGTTACATTCCAGTTGTCTGATGTTTCCTACAATTGAACCATGTAGACAAATTATCTGACACATAACAAAACCTAAAACATACGTACAAAATCCAAATATTCCAAATGAGTACTCAGACATGGCTTTCCAAAATGTCCAATTTAAACTATCCATAAATGCCTTATTGTAGAAAGCATCAGTCTCTGGGTTTGTGGTCAATGTCGTTAACATATCCATGGTTACATCACATCTTTTTAGCCTTTCAATATTCAAGTTGTCTCTTGTCAAGCTGTCTATGCATTCGATTGACTTGCAAATCGTCAAAAGACACTGTTGAATGGCTCTTTCAGTAATTCCACAGTGTATGAGTTTTCCTTTAAAGTTCACTGCATCAAGGATACGTGTACGGTCTCTCTCTTGATTTGATGTGACAGAAGGATTGAAACAATTCTGATTGTTCACTATGTCCTGTACAGTTGGACATTTCTGCAAGATATCAATTGGGTTGATATTGATGTCATACAGGAGTTTTGCGAGCTCATTACCGTGATCATTGGTGAAATTTAACCAGGATGAGAATAGGAGGAAATAAACAGTCAGCATGACGTGTCCAAACATCCATTCCTCAAAAATGCGCACAGGCCTCATTGGAAAATAGTAGCTAAGACGACAGTACCGCAAAACGCAATCCATAGTCTGAAAGAGTATTTGATATGCTTCGATTATTTCAAGCGTGAGGGGCAAAGATAAGAATAAGACTATGCTATTTACATTACAGACAAGACGCATCAAAAAATTACAATATCAAGTTATGTAGCCATTTGTTAAAACCATGAGTGTCTTTTTACTCATTACTATTTGGGTAACAATCTTGGATAGCAACCAAGATAACCCTAATCCCTTACTCAAAACCCCAAAAATTGCTTGGCCATCTTTGGTTGCGGTCCCGGAGTTGCGGTGCATCCGTGATGTGTGGGTGCTCTCCCTTAGTACTCTTTTCTACATTTCACTTTTTGCTTTAGTGAGTATTAAGAGTGTACACCCACCTTTGACATGTCCAACAAAAATACGAGGGCCAACTGACGGAAAACTGATGAGACCCAAACATGTCAAAAAGTTAATCACCTTATCAAAGAAAAAAGAAAACCACAAAACCTCATTTTCAGCAATGATTTTATTTAGCCCAGAATTTCCTTTATCAATACATTACATCACAGAATGGTATCAAGCTGTTTACTTACTTATTAATGTGATAATAATTTCATAGCAAAATGACTTGATAATTCCTATGTCTTATTCCGGCTGTTTAATTTTTAAAGAATTTACTTCCTGGTTAAGAAGATGCAACCAATGAATGCATCGATGTATATACCTGAGACAAGAATGTTCGTAGGTCGACTTGAGTCTTATCAACACATTGGGTCTCGCACCACTAAATATATTTATGATAAAGAAGCTCTTTTTTACAGTGTGACTTTTTCACATTAGCACTTGGCATAAAAAGTCATATGTATAAACTAACTACAGTTTCCTCAAACTCCTCTTCTTAACATTTACTAGTAAGTGATTTGCATCAAATTCATCAAAAAGTAGTATATGCTTTTGATATATGGCGAAGACATTGATATAGTAGTTCGTTTAATATTTTTGAGAAAGTAGTTGTTTTAAATGGTGATTCATAAGATTTTGCTAAATATTAGAAATGCTAATTTGCTCCAGGGTTTCAGCTAGATCCAGACGCTGTTAGAATCAATTTCTAGAAAACCAATGATCCTCCAAATTGCAGCCCGGAATTGCAGAGATGCAGCAGACCAGGTTATTAGGTGCCAACACAACATGTTGGGACACACTAGCTCTGTACTTCCATAATAAGTATACGTGGAAATAAAAAAAGAACTAAGGCTCGAATAAACGGTTCTTCTCATTTAGTGGCGTGTTACCATTATGCTCCAGCTAGTTGCTAAAGAAATATTCATGCGAAACACATTTATTATTCATTAATGCCTCAGTTACTTTGAATCAAAGTCATGATGATCTTGAAAATAAATTTGATATTGTAACGTATTATTCCAATAGCTAGGATTTGCGATGCACCTTCTTTAAAGTGTCTGTACTAAAATGCAGTGGCTCTTTCAAATCTGAACTTATATTAAAACTTATAACCTCTTTTTACTCAAATAATTTCATTGGTATATCTACGTAGCATGCATAAAGATGGAAATCCGATATGATGATGAAAATGCAATAGCATGCAAAGTTTTACACGATTTCGGAAAATGTTCGTTTTGTTCATTTTGTCACTTTGTAAGAATGATAAAATCAGATCATGTACACTAGTATATTGTTCACCTATATTCAGCACTGTATTGATGAATGGGCCAATCACATCACATATGAAGGGGCAAAAGTCTAGGTGATACAAAATGATGTGAAGGAAATATTCACACTTCAAACGTACCTAGATTTTGAAGCATAATGGGGAAAAAGTTACTGCACCAAATAATTCATCATGTGACCTTTTCAATCAATTATAGAATGAGTAACAGGGCAAGATATATAATGTACAACATAATTAATTTATAGGCCCCATAAAAGTTTTACCACTTTGACTTATATTGTAGTCTTACAAAATGTTATAAAAATGTGATATACGATTTTTCTTTTTTCAAAATGTGTTTTTTTATTTATTATTTATCTCACATTTTAGAACTCACACATATCTTTTAACAAGCGATAAGGCATACAAATGCTTAGTATTGATTAATCCTCTGAAAATTGGTTGATAAATGAGCGAGAAATGAACTCTTCCATGCTTGAAAGTGGTTCAGAGAACTGAATAAAGAAACTACAAAAACTTAACTAATCGAACTGTCTGTGCACATAAAGTTAATTGATTTATCTCACAATCCATTGATAATCCCCATCAATACTTTTTCAACGAAATTATATCTTGAGATGATCTTTCCACAAAAAGCTAACATAACCTGAAGACCCCGAAAGTGTACCAAAGTTTACCAAACAAAACAGGTGGGTCTTTTATTCTGAGGACTCTCGTTTATTTGAGCGGATCGTACAATTAATAAAATGGAAGTAGAATATATTTAACAAAATATGTTTTTTCTTTGAATTTATTTCAGGTTTTTATCAAATGTATGTTTCTTATACAGTGCCTTGTCTAGTCCTTGGTAAGACCTTAGTGTAAAGCAATAAAATATTTCATCAATACTTGATGCAAATGTGAACAAGACACTGACAGACAGTATAATAATTATCTTCATTACATCAACATTGTCTTTGACACATGTCCTTTTTAAAGGAGGTGGATCATTTATGAACTTGTAATTTAAGTTGCAAAACTAATACCATTGGAGGGGGGGACAGATGGACACATTCTCAAATGGGTGAAAATGATAAGTTTCCATTTCTGACCATATTGTGTAAACATTAATATCCCTAAAGTCCATTCAATGAGTTTATAATAAGCTTGTTTCAATGTTTCAGGGGAGGTCAATGGCCATTGTGCATGTCTAATATCTCTAAGTGTATCATGTAGCTTCAGTAGCTTCTGTACTATTATCAGATTGAGTAACATCATTAACAGTGTCTGTGTTCTCAGTAGCACTATCCATAGCACTTTCAGTGTCATCAGTAGCACTGTCCTTAGCTGGAATATCACTTGCGGCAGTCTGAACATCATCTTCTTCAGCCGGAACATCACTTTGAGCAGTCTGATTGTCTGCACTGGGTGTTATGTCCATACTGTCAGTACCAGGAATGCGTTGAATCGCCTCCTGTGTATTAGCTGGGGGAGATTTCATATGTCCTCGTTTGAATAATGCATCTGAAATTAAGAATTCAAAATTCTGATATTGCTTAATGAATTAATGATATGTATAGGATTTTTAGCAGGGGATCTGGGGCAAGTGTTTGATTCAAAAAAATAGATTGTGTGAAATTCTTAATATTTTTGGTAAACTGTACAAGGTCCCTTATGAAAGGTCACTCTGTAATCCTGTACTGGGTCTTTACATTATCAAAATTAGTTAAATGTAGTAAAATCGTAGTTTAATAAATATTCTGACATGATATGTGATGTCACAATAACAGGAACAAGTGATTTATTGGTCTATATTGGAGTATGTATGACATGTAAATTTCAATATACAGACCAAAAAATGCTATCAATTTCGGTCTTTTAACAATGAACAGAATAAAATTATCGGTCATATATTGCGCCATAAATCATAGAATCTCAGTCTTTATGTGATATCGTACCTCTATTTTTACTTCTCAATTATAACAAACATTAGGCTTTAATATGTTCAACTAGTAAGGTTCAATGAATGTAAAGTTTATAATGCTGTACACTAAGAAATAACCTTTAAGCCTCAGTGTTGATTGCCAAGTTTTAGCTGATAGAAGGTTTAATATGCTTGAGTGAACACCAGTACAGAATCATGTTATGCAGAAATTATACACCAATCCCAGTTTACATTGTGTTCGAAATGCACATTTTCAGCCAATGACAACTTTGTAATAATTTGTATTTGAATATACACCAAAACCAGTTTACATTGTGTTCGAAATGCACATTTTCAGCCAATGACAACTTTGTAATAATTTGTATTTGAATATAAACCAATCATAACTTGTGAGTTCCCAAAAGGGACATATCCCTTTTAGCATGAGTGCAAACCTTGATTTTCAATATAAAAGCGACAACACCTTGATTTATTTCAATCAGTCCCAACATTTTACGAGCAGGAGTTACAGGAAAAAACAGAATGTTATATTAAGCCGGGAACATTAAAACCAATGTGCAGTTAGTTACCAACTGCACATTGGTGTTTGATGATGATTTTATTGTGAATAAAAACAATTTTAAATGAACACCACATCTTTGTGACATACGTCCTAGTCCAATATTCTACATTTATTCCTTATTATTAATTAATTCCTACCTTGAGGTTGTACCCCACATAGCCTGAGAAAGTGGAATCTCTCCTGTTTAGGTACAAATGACCTCATTGACACTTTCCCTTTCCAGCCACAGAATACCAGCTTACAATTTGGTCCATTTTCTCTGTAAAAGAAAAGAATGACATGGTGAGGGGACATCTCAAGATTAGAAAATACAACATCTCAAAAGTGGGTAAGGTGTTATATTAAAGATTGGAAAAAGAGTATCTCAAAAGTAGGTAAGGGTCATCTCAAAGGTGGGAAAGAAAATATCACAAAAGTGGGTAAGGGGTCATCTTTACCCTGGATCAACAAACATTTTCTGCCTATGAGAATCTGACTTTATTTCATATTCAAAATCCCACATAATTATTTGAAAGCAACTTCTGATTTTTATGACCTTAAAGGCATGAGAAGATTTTTTTGCAGTTTGCATAGTAGTGTTATTTGTCAAATTCTTCAATATTCACTTTACAGGCAACTGACACCCATATGGATGTATAAAGTACATATGACATCACATTCTGTATTATGGGTCAGGGGATATTGTCATACATACCTGTCATCCTGATCCATGAAGGCTTCATCACTTGGATCATATATGAACCATATACTTCCTACACCTACAATACAACAAGCAATCAATTACACCATTACAAGGGGGGGGGGGAGATCTGCCACTGGAAAAGATTATTCAATTCCCAGTATTTTTAGCAAGTGTATGTATATATAATTGATTTGCCATATATTTTTCATTACTATATTGAGCCATTATTAATGAAGAAATTTATTTCTAGGAACATAGGGGTTTATTTCAACTCGCAGCCCATAAATTGACATTATTTACGGTGCACATACAAACACCAGGGTTCATGTAGGGTCTGAAACAATATACAAGCGTATGCATACATGTCTATTTATGCATAACTACATAAAAGGAAATACTTACTATATGCTTTAGCTTGACTATGTACATCATTTGAAAAGTTGTCCAAGAAGGGGTTTTCCGTACTAAGCATTGTAACGATATCTCTACTGTGGACCTTTAGTGACCTTGCATTCAAGAATGGGAACATCATATGCAAGCCCTGAAAACACCAATATGCATTAGAGATTAAAGACAAATTGATGCATTGTATCTATATCTGTATTGTTGACCTTTAGTGACCTTGCATTCAAGAATGGGAACATCATATGCAAGCCCTGAAAACACCAATATGCATTTGAGATTAAAGACAAATTGATGCATTGTATCTATATCTCTACTGTGGACCTTTAATGACCTTGCATTCAAGAATGGGAACATCATATGCAAGCCCTGAAAACACCAATATGCATTTGAGATTAAACACACATTGATGCATTGTATCTATATCTGTATTGTTGACCTTCAGTGACCTTGCATTCAAGAATGGGAACATCATATGCAAGCCCTGAAAACACCAATATGCATTTGAGATTAAAGATGAATTGAAGTCGGGCCTAGATAAGTTGAAATAAAATTTAAAATATTTAATCTATAGTTTTATCTTACTCATTGGAGAAACTATTGAACATTTTGTAATCTTTAAGGGAAAAAGAGAAGCTAATTTTGTCTATTTGAATGTTTTAATTAATTTTCCTATTAATTTTTAAAATTAAGTGATAACTTTGTTTCTGTTTCCGATGAGCAGCGGCAGCCATATTGAGATTCCTTTTCTTCCATGGGTTTTGTTCTAAGATGTTTCACGACAAATGTCTAGATTTTCTGGCAGATATAAAACTTTTGAATCCAAGGCTCTAAAATCGGTTAAAACCAGAGTATTTTTCATTTTTGACATTTTACTAAATACTTTACAACAACAAATGCTCATTTTAGAAAAATTAGATGGCAGACATCATTTCTACACATTTAAAAACATTTTTTGTATAAATTGGACTGTTAAAATGAAAGAAATTTTAGTGAAATTTTGTGACGGATTGTCTTGGGTCACTTTGGGTTTTAAGGTCATTTCTGAGGTGATGAGAAATCTTGTCACTCCAGCAAGTCAAGACTGGTTAAGGATGGGATGACATCCCATCCAGTACTTACCTCCTGACAAAGTCTAAAGCTACAATCACAGTCATCATGGTCACTTCTCACCAACACTTTCACACCAAGGTTAATAAACTGAAATGAAGCATGTTCGTTTTTTTATATACAGGGTGAAGGTAAAGTCCCTTTTTACACTTAAGACTTTGTATTTTAATTGTAGAAACTTTATGGACACCCAGCATATCACTGATGAAAAGATGCAACACAATGGTTAAGTCAGCAAAACTTGTATATCTGAACACTTCTCTAATCTGAACACTTCCCAATATGAACACTTTTTCATTCCTTTTTCAAAAATCTGCCATGTGAACATCTGTCATCTGAACAGTGGCATTTGGATTTACTTCGGATTTACTTCATATACATGGAGATTAGTTCTTTATTTTCCTGCAAATATTTCAATTACATGGCATTGTAGGGCTTTGAAAGAATGTTGGATCAGTCATATTTTCATCACCTAATCTTAAAGTACAGGGTGTCTCTTTAAACTTCACAGATTTTGTATTGTAATTGAAGAGACTTTAAAGACACCTTGCAGATTAGCATGATGAGAAATTCTATGTAATTGTCAAAAATTCTTCAAAATCAAAATATGTTGATGATATGACCTTCTACTGTACTTTTGTTAATGTGTAGAACTACCTTAACTCACTCTTCATTATGAGCTAAGTATAATTTTGACGCGTGGTGAGGTATAGTAGATATTAGGCTGATATATGGCATACTGAACTTCTACTTTAAATTAAGTGCTACTTATTTTGGCGGATTTGCTGAACATTTGGCGGCTATTATTAACAATTGCAATATGAAATATTGAATTTGGCGGCTACTTAATTTGGCGGACTTTAACAATTTGGTGGATTCACCAAATTAAAAGGGTCGCCAAATTAAGCAGAAGTACAGTTTTGCTTTTTAATGAACATGTAATCTACCTTAACCCTCTCTTCATTATGAGCAAGTATAGTTTTGATGTGTGGTGAAGTGTAGTAGATATTACGCTTCTTTCCCTCTCCACAGCGAACAAGAAGATATTTGTGGTCAAACTCTTTGTCCATGTTGAAGAACTTTCTGAAAGTAAATGAAATACCACTTGACAAAGCAAAATACCATTTTTTATAACAAAATACCATTTTTCATAACAAAATACCATTTTTTCAAAACAAAATACCATTTTTCATAACAAAATACCACTTTTCATAACAAATACCATTTGTCATGACAAAACAACACTTGTCATCATCCTGTTTTCCAAAAATCACTTAGTTCTTTACACTTCTTCTGACCTCAGTTCTAACAATTCTTAAAACAAATCTAAATTTCCAAAACAGAATCAAAAGATCTCGTCACAACTAAGATATAGGTTCAGATCAATGGCAGTTCCATAGGTAAGGCAACGTTCAGATTCATAAGAGATTTCACTATTTTAAGGACTTTGACATTTAAGAAACAGGTTAGTTTTCTTGATTGTTTTATATTATTAGCTGTACTAGATAATGAATGACCACATGTCAACTTCCCACTGCACAGTCTGACCCGTTACTGTGAAATTAATGGTAGCATCAATTTAATGGACACATTTCGTTATAAACATTAATCAAGGAAAGCTTCGCTAACACAAGCACAGTTACGTGTCTCTGTCCTTATCAATATTTTGTTCATTACAGTGAGGTTTCAATGATCCATTCTGTTCACAACATGTGTTGAATTACTGGTTTAACTGTATACAAATATTGTATACATATCTTTATGTATACAAAACATTCATTTCTACACATACTGAATAATCATAACACAAGGTGATACAATGTTGCTCTATGTATTTGTAAGTATCATAGGGGACATTTAAATAGCATTTAAAAGTATCTCCATCATATTGGCTTACAAATGAAACTAAATTATTCAAACCTTTTTCGGAGCCCATATCTTGAAAGTGTACAATTCAAAAAACATTGCTAATACTGCTGAGATAATGAAAATATTTAAGATATATTTATAAAGACTCGAATTGTTATCTTAACATCATTTAAGACAACTGAGATGTCAAAAATCATTTACTTATCTAAAAGTATGTCTGACAACTTCATTTAAAGGATCTCAGATTTGTTGAATTAATATAGGTTATCTTTCATTAAACTATTCTAATTATAGGGCTGTTTGTTAGTGTTTATGGGGTCCTCCATAGCACAGACCCCTGAAGAGTGTATGAACCAAAACTTGCCAAGGACGTAAGAATTCAAAAGAATTTTGACGAAATACAGAATTTATTTCAATGAAATTATAATTTTTATAACAAGACATAAAGATCTCACTAGCCGCAAATGTTAACTAATAAGGACAACACTCAATGGAATAGTGACAAAATGTGAAGACAAAATGTGAGAACCAAATATACGATGTTTAAATGTGAAGATGAAATGTGAAGATGAAATATAAAGGTCAATTGTGAAGATAAAAAAAAAGCAAAATCATTATGATTATTAAAATAACATGTGTCTTATCCATATTATAATCTCCATGTCTTGATTTTCAGTCCGGAAGCTGGGGAGACAGTAGAATTCTACACGCATCCATATTGCATGAATGCAAGCATCACTTGGAACTACCCCCAGGGGGCAGTACGAGCACGATTCCAGCTCGGAAATGGTGGTCATAACTTTGACATCTGCTTAACACACAGTGATGTCGCTTTTATTGAGGATATTTATGATGAAACTGGTGGTTTGAGCAGACGTATCCCTGCCCCAACCCCAGGTATTGTAACCCTTCCCCTTATTTCTTACTGCATTTGTCAATATGTGTTAACTGTGTGCAAATACACTGTAAATATTGTACATGTGCAGGATGTTTCATAGTACTATTGAAACAGAATTGAACAAGCTTTCATAAGATATAATTTTATATAACACAATTGATAATATATGTCATCTAGGATTTGTGATTGTTGGGGACGGGGGATGGTCATTATGAAACATTGTAGAAAAGGGATTTCCAGTTGCCATATTTTTGAGGGGAGAGTACATGTATGTCATGAATGAATTGTTTTCCAGGATCTGACACTTGTGTCTCCTCCAGTCAAGCAGAGGCTGTCATCAGATTTGTGGCTCCTAATGTTCTCTACTATGTTACCTACATACCATACTACATCAATGGACCACTTTAAGACAAGAAACCACATCAATAGACAACTTAGCAACTAGATACCACATCAATAAACCACTTAGCAACTAGATACCACATCAATAAACCACTTAGCAACTAGATGCCACATCAATAAACCACTTAGCAACTAGATACCACATCAATAGACAACTTAGCAACTAGATACCACATCAATAAACCACTTAGCAACTAGATACCACATCAATGGCCCACAGGATACCACACCAGTTACAAAAACGAAAAGAAACACCTTAACAACTTGACATTGCATCAATGTACTGTTTATAATTGATCACATCATCAAAGTTAATACAAACATATTGATTATTGTTGCTTATTCTAACATGATATATGAGTTCATAATAACTGGTACAACTGATTTTAATTTCAATATATCACAATATATACGAAAAAAAGACAACATTTCCATGGAGATTTTCAAAGATTTTTTCATGAACTTTGTACAATTTCTAAGTTGGTGGAAATAGATCTGCAGGTGATTCAAAATCTCAAATGGATGCATCAATATTGGGAAGGTACTTACTGTATAGGGGGCCAGATGGGGTCTGTTTCCTCCAGGAATATATAAGGATCTTCCTTAAACCCACCCGCTTTGCGCTTTTTCTTCATCTGTGAACAATAGGGGGCACTGCAATTACAGAAATATGAACAGTTAAAACAAGGATGATTCCAGCCGGCAGCCAAGATTCCTTCCGATCTTTATTTGTTTGGCATTGAACAAGTTGGTTATAACCATATGTTCCACTTCCAGACTGTGACTATTTAGTCGAGAGATGTCCTTTACACTGTCCTTGAAAGCTGTCAAGCGTTGATCATGTAAACACAAGGTTATGACCTCCATGGCATCAGAGAATTGGCAAGGAATACTGGGTGCCATTTGCTCCTTACAATTAAAACATTTCATGAATACATTTTTTATTTCCAAAGAAAGGTTCTGCAATCATCCATGAAGCATTTCTTATGGAATGAATAGATCTTCTGAAGAATGAAATTGATGAATAAATTATATTGAGCATAATCTCCTAATTTTAAAGTTTCAGCAGCTCTTTTCCCAAATATCTCCAATTTATTTTCAATTTGATTTTTATCTTATGTTTAATTTGCTATACGAAATTTCTGTCATATTTTCTTCTATTACACCCTCAACTGTACAGAAATTCCCACAAATTCACACAGATGATCCTTTTCACAGAATGCACAAGTTTCACACACAGGATTCCATCATTACAACTTGCAGAAACCCCATTAAAAGTATTGATAACTTACATTTCTGGCTTTGACCAATCACGATCCTGTTTCTTTACATATTCGACTTCTTTCTTTCCCTCTTCCCCATTCGCTGCTTCTGGTTCTTTAGTGGTGTCATCTATTGGTGCAGTTAAGGTGACATCTGCTTTCTGTTGATCCTCCTGTTGTATTCTGGGTACCTTTTCAATGACAGCTACAAAGAAACCTCCAGTGTTTTGAAGGTGAGGCAGAATCCTTATACTGAAAAAAATAGATCAAGGTTAAGGGACCTTTTTGATGTAGGTTTGGGCAGGAACATGATTAAGAACAGGAAGTCTTATTTTTCAAACTCCCGAGCAGTGATATATCACATCGGCGGGCAGATATCTCACCGTAAGCATGGTAACTTCGTAATAAACAACTGACGTGATTGCCATGCTCAGGTCGCGTGATTGTAAAATTTAGACAATTTCATTGGTTGAATTGCGCGTATTAACTTATAAACAACACGTGCGGTAAACTATTATCAACAAAACTTTTACTCAGAATTCCTTCTCATATTTCAATAATTTTGAAATATTTTGACAAAATAATGTTTGGGGAACATTCATGAATACATATTTTATAAGTTGTGTGAAAATTGACCACATATGCGATGAAAAGGGGAACTATTTTCCCCAAATTTTGGGGATATTGGCAGCCATAATTGAAACTTGATCTTCTGTTGACTGGCATCATGACTGCTTCATCTGCCCACCGCAGTGTCTATACCGAGACACTGCATTGGAGTTCGCTTATTTTTAACAAATATAGTTTTCAGGACTCTGTTTACTCAGGTATGGACAGGAACATGGATATGAACATAAACATAGACTGATTTCAAGTAGGATTGGCATCCATAGTTCAAACATCCTCTGTTGCCTGGCATGGACCAATTTTACCTATATGGTGAAAATGCATCAGGAGCACATCTCCTGATCTTCCAACAATATAGTTGGTCGGTCCTTAGTATTTTTACTAAATCATTCCCTGCCTGGCAATGGAATGTCGGGTTTGATTGATGGTTGCTAATCCTCCATGGACTGGTTTAATTCTTACCATCTATCCAGGTTCAGAGACTCTGCCTGTTCAGGTGTGGGTGGGAACATGGATGGCCTGATCTGTGTATGCAGGGCTTCAGGCACCTCAGACATATTCTCATAGACATCAGAAGTCTTAGACATTATCTATAAATAACAACAGTGGGCATATATCACACAATTATCACACCAGTGGGTATATATTATGGAACATGACAAGGCATTACCATGCAAAATTGCACCACCTGCCATTTGTTACTGATGCCGAACACCATCCACAAATAGTTAGAGACATAACCATTTTTCATCACTTGTGATGGTTACATTAAAAGGAGTCACTTAAACAAAAATGTAAAATATAAAGCGTCATGCACTAGGGTTTAAAACCAGTCGTGTTCCTGATTGTAAGGGGGGGGGGGGGGGGGGTAGCAGAAAGGACCATGAATGAATGTTATGGCATATGATTTTGGACAGTCAGAACCTTTTCATTGTTTCAACATTCAATCACTAGGTTCTATTCCATGGGAAAATTGATTTAAATTAGACATGTGAATCAGAATAGAAAAAAATTATAATTTTAAATACATGATGACTTTACCTTCCAATGATTCACTCCTTTGTTGTGCTTCAGACCAGGCAGCTCCTTGGAAATGTCAACTAGCCGAATTTCACCTGAAAAATAAAATAAAACAAATGAATATAGCTTCATCTGAGACACACAGTATATTAGCAGTAGCAGACAATGGTACCACTTTCACAGCGAGGCATTTTTACATTAAAAGTGGGGTCAAGTAAGATTTTGTGCCTGTATATTTATCTCAAAAATCCTTAGTCATAATGCTGCATAATGAACCAATCAAACCTGCTGTGCAATTCAGTTTAACTTGTTGTAAAAATAACCATAGCAACGACACATAGTAAATATTTTGAAACTTTGCTCTTCCTGTTCCAATACATGAAGGTATATTTGGAATATGAATGATTGCCTCAGAATTATCAAAATGCTACATTCCTGTTACTTTTGGGACACCCTGTATCCCAGTGCTGTTACTTTTGAGACACCCTGTATGCACATGAAAAATAATTTTGATGTATAAGAAAATTGCAATAAAATTTTCCCATGTTATTTACTCACAGATACTATTACTATGTAAACATTTAACCTATACACTACACCATGTAATCTTTACCGACAGATACCCCTACAATGTGAACTTTCAGCAAGGTTCAGGCCTTCTTTGCCTCACACCTTGCCAAGCCATTGTTGAGCATTGAGTTAATAGACAATAAATAGAGGAATTGTTGACAATGTAACATTTGCTCAATAATACAATGCAAGAAATGATCGAAATGACATTAGTCAATTGAGACAATTACTGTTTCATATAGTATATATGTATCATCATTGACCATTCATTCAATCAATAATGACTATACACAGACACATTCACAAGGCTGCCATTAGTGTTTTGAATGTTTTACAAAAACCTCCATACATCTTATTTTTCAAGTCAAGCTGACAATAAATTTGATTTGATCACCTTGACATGCAAGTATGAAAAGTAGAACTCTGTTTTTTCAATTTTCCTTATGCATCTTTAGTTATGTACTGTTACCTTTTTTAGCTTGTGTACGTTTTATGAAAAGCTAAGGCTCAAAGTCTGAATTTATATTCAATGTGGACTTAAAGGGACATTTTTCTGTGTTTTGCTAAATATGGAAAGTATATATATGGTTTTAGCTACCATATTAAGAGAGAAATGGTCTGGCCAGGAATGTCCCTTTAATTCTTTTATTGGTCAAGACTGTGAAACATAACTCTAATGAATGGTGGCCTTAATTGTGGATTTAGTTTTTATTGAGTATCAATTAATTTAGGCTTACAAAGAATAATGACAATAAGCATACATTTTCTTGAAAAAGGTTTCCAATAATGGGTGCCAGGTTGACAAAATAAGCAGAGAGAAAAGGAGCCTAAAATAGTCAATTCAGTACACAGCACAGACTATAATCAATTTTGACAAAGAACCTCTTCCTTCCCTGGTAGATAAACAATAACCTAATAACCATTAACCTGATAACATACTGATTAGTGTTATTAAGTGTACATTTATCAGGCAGGGTGACAATCTAATCATAACATTTAATGGAACAATTTTCCTTGCAAATATATTATATAACTCAATCAAACACAGGTTGACCCTTCCCTTAATCTGTGCAGTTGTGGATCATGCCTAGATGCAAAACGAAATTTCTCAAGCCTCAAATTCATAGATATGTAAGTATAAAAGGTTTCCTCTAATGAGCACTCTACATAAGGAAATCTAAGAGGCCAGCAAAATTGAGAAAGTTGTGGTGTCACTATTTTACAAAGATATACAGTTTCTAGGGTAGAGATCGAGATCATTGAATACCAGTGAATACCTGTGCATCTTTCACAAGTGATATTCCACAAACCCAAAAGGCTAGTGGAATATCACCTTGTGAAAGTTTGTTTTATCATACACTGTTGTATTCCTCACTCACATTAATGAAAAAAACAAATTATTGATGTCTAATTAATCATACCAATTAGTGTTGCCCAAGTTGGTCTCTTTTGCTTACACTGTATCTTGATTTCTATTATGACTGCCTTGTACCAATGAGAAAGCAACGTACTTTACCGACTCAATATCTAAGTCGGTAAGTATCATGGTGAATATCATTTGAATTCAACGGAAGTCATGTGACATCAGTTGAATATCCCTTATTATTTTTTAGTCATGTGTAGGAGATGGACCAATCAGAAAGTGAAGAATATGACAGTGATATAACAAAATATGATATGTTGATCCTTGCCACACCTTAATTATCTAATGGCTGCATCATGTAACAGAATCAATACAACGCTATTAGGTACTTCCCTCAGAGGAGTAAGCAAATGTTGGCTATCAATGCAAACAATGATACAATAGAAACCGAATTCCGAAGTCATGTTGTACCTCAACACATTTTGTCATGAATATTTATCCTTCCCTCAGATCTAGGTAGAAGGAAGAAGCATGATGATTATCTTAACAAATTGGATTCTGTTTTTGCAATTTAACTGCTTTTGTTCTAGCTATTGATTTATTAACATCTCTCTCTGAAAATCTGAGGATAAAGGTTACACCCATTAGAGAGGTAGAGGCCATCTGAAATCAGTTTCTTTTGTTATTCAATATCTTTTGTGCTAGGCTTACAAATCTCCCAGGTCAATTCAACCTCTTAACTTTAAGTCACTGGACAATTGTTGAGTGTATTCGATTGGAAAGTGTGCATGAATAATGTGTTACTATAACTGCTCTTGCAGAGAAGGAGCTTGTTTATAATATGTAAAGATATACTTTTCTTTTTCCAATATCTAATCCCCAGCTGTATATGCTGGCTTAAAAGTTTATATATTATTAATGGAGATGGAAATGTGGATGGAAAGTTCTCTACAAGAGCATTGAATTAAATGTTTAAATAGTCATGGCAAAGTTACAAACACATACAGATTAAATAACATGCAGAAAGAATTAGTTTATTAGTTACTATTAGACTCAAAGTTTTACTTTCTGTAATCACTTTTCTGCACATGACTTAAACATAGTTTAACTATAACACCAGACATCTAGTCCACATCTATAAATAAAAAAAATTACAAAAAAGACAAAAATGAAACCTGTATTTTCCTCTTTGATATTATCAATACTACATATAGGGGCTTTATTATTCATAATTATTCATTATGCATATGATAAAGGTCAATTAGAGTCCATATGTCCCTGTATGATCAGAAAATATAGTTAAACCACTACATGCATTTTTTTCTGTAAATACTCTCTGTTATTTTAAATATACATTTAATACTAATGGATTTACATTTAACCTAAATGGATAGATCTTATCTTTTGTGAACACATCAGATAGTAGACAAAATGTGGATTGCCAAAATTAGCTATTGGTGAAATGAAAGAACATTAAATCCTTCAGTCATAATTCTACCAACTAATTAACCCAGGTCCAAATGACATGTGAAGTCCTACATATGGACTTTTGGCAAACCGTATGCGTCTTTAGAGCTTAGAGATTCATTGTCCATATTTGTCTCATTTAATTCAACATTAGACTCTTTTTCATCATAAGGGACTTTGCCAAATGTCTTATTTGTTGATTCTAGTTCTGCTTTTGTAATCTTTGCTGCAGAGTTTTTCTCACGATTTTCCAGATTTTCCTTCCATTGTTCTTCAAACTTTGCAGCTTGGAACATTTCATTAAATGTGTTACCAATTATTGGGATAGGGAGTCCTGTGCAAATCAGTCCAACGATCGCTGTCAATGCTCCAACAAAGTATCCTCCCATTGATGCTGGGTGGAGGTCACCATACCCAACTGTTGTCATGGTAACGATAGCCCACCAGCATCCAACTGAGACTGACGGAAAGCCGTCTTGTACTTGAAACTCGGCCCAGTAGATGAAAATAGAAAACACAACCATGCCAGTCACCAACAGGAAACACAGCAAGAATATCTCCATCTTACTGGCATAAAGAGCCGCAATCAGTAAACGGAATGATCTATAGTAATTCGCCAATCGAACAAGCCGATAAACCCTCAAGGATCGGGCAAAGTTGACAAAACCATAGACAATCAATAACTGTTCTTGAGAAATATCATTTGCAAATTCAGGACGCATTATGAAAATCATTCCAAGAAAAGATGCGATGTTGCTGATGAGGTCAATGTATGTTCCAGGCTGCTTGAAGAACCAGAAACGACATCTGGTAACAATTATCTGAAGAGTCCATTCTATTGTGAAAAAAACTGTTGTCCAACCTTCCATTATTTTTAAAGTTGGATGAATGGTTGTTCTCGTAATTTTTGTAATTCTTGGGTTAGTTCTGTTCACTGATTGTGTTACATTCCATGTAACTGGGACGCGGAAATTCTCATCCATCTCCACAATGATGATGAACAGTGATGCCAGCAGATTTGTCAGAAAGAACAGCGCCCAAATCTGAAAAACCAAAAAATTAAATGTAACAGTTCAGACTGTAAAATAAATATTGGATTTTGAGTATGCTTTTAGATCCATCAGATAAAGTCAAATTCGGAGAGGAGTTTGATTCCTCGACTAAGAAGTAATATGGAGCCTAAGTATTGATCATTATCAGACCATATTATGACAAACAATGACAAGATGACAAAGCATCACATTTACTGATAAGTACCACGGGACCTGGAGTCATAAAGGGATGTACAAGGTCGTTCAATAAGTTCATGCAAAAACATTCTCATTTTTTTTATTTTTCAATGTTTTTCCTTTAAACTTTCGCAAATCATAGAAAAAATACATACTCATTGAAAAACAAAAAATAAATAAATTACTTTGTTTTGATTGGTCTAACCCATATTTTGGTCACATCGGGTAATTCATGATGTGAAAAAAGTTTAATTTTAATTGAATTCTTGTGATTTATCAGTTGCACATTAGGTACTCTATAAAACATTGTATTTTTAAATTAAAGTTCCTAACTGACTGAATGATCTGGTTCTTTCAATAAAAGTTGCAGCTTTTTTGAGGAATTTTGAACAAAATTTCCATAGATTATTTTGCAAACCTTTTCATAAATAAAGAACCAACCTTAGAACCAAAACTGGATGCTGGGTCATTTAAGAAAATGCAGACTTTTCTTTTGAAGTGGTCCCACTTAGTCGCCTTCTCATCTAGACTCCTGTGTAAAATACCAGTCCAGTTCAAGAGAAACGAGACTTTGAAGTATTCTTGTACCTCCATGCTACTTCTAGTGAACTCTTTCCAACAGCAAACTGGGACTGCAGAATCTTCAATCTTCCAGAATGTTAACGCAGTTCGAAGTGTTAACGTGCAAAACGATTTCGGAAAATGAACAGTTCCTTGTTTGAAATAGTCCATAATGTATGGAAAGAGAACTGGATTTGATTCGAAAAAATATTCATCTTTCTCACTGTCATAGCTTGGATCAGCTTTGGTTAGTTTGTACAAACGATGTCCAGGTATATTATCAAGAGTCTCCCGATAAACAATGTATATATGACCACTAATGTTAATTGTTACTCTTTCCTTAGGATTTTTTACATCTGGATATTTACATAAATCATTTAGATTTTTATTGAAACTTTCTTTAGATGGTCCTAAGCATGCAGCCATTTTTGGTTTAATTAGTCTGACAGAATATCTCAATTAAGATATTCTATTTCAAGTCAAAGAGTACTGTATATCCTTTTCTTTTAAGTAACAATCGAAATCAGAGCAGCAAATTTAATATCCACAACTACATCCTTAGACATAAGAGAGTTCTGTCTGGCAGCAAATTAGAACACACAAATCAACCCATTGAACTCCATAATTGTTCTAATAGCTCATTGAAACCAGATACCAATGTTACATCACCCATTGTTGATGTCAAAACACAGCACCACTTATATAAAATGGGTTTAATACCTGTGAGTCTATCCTATTGAATTACAAGCTTCCGTTTATTGATGGTATCTTAATGGCTTTGATATAAATAAATACTCCCATTAATCAGATTAAATCAATACTTTTCTAGTGTTGCTATTGTTATAACTTGATAGGGCATACATTATAGCATAAAGGTTTTTTTTAGATCAAGAGATGATTAAATAAAAAAAATAATTAAAAATAATTAATTATGCTTTTAGAAATATGTTTTAAATTGTATGTATTTATTATTTCTAAAATTTGTGTCCCAGATTTGGAGTAATACAGATTCTCAGCGCTGTGATGATACAAAAAAATTGATTATTTAATCTAAAAAAATCCATGAGTTATTCCCATGCTTTGAATAATTCATGAATACAATTGTATATCATGTAATCTGAAAAATGTGTTGCTACTGTATGACAACATTTCAAAAAATTATACTTATCTGTAGTTTCAAAGGTATGAATAGTGGTCCATGTGAAATATTTGGAAGCCCTATGATTGTAATTCAGTGATCACATTAGCATCCACCTGGGATTGAGTACAGGCACCACTTGAAAATGAGTTGAACCATAAAAAGAAGGACTATTTTGACAAATGGTATGAATTGTGAAAATGAAAATTGAGAACCCCTTGTGTAGTGTCTTACTTATATAATATAGTAATCCCTTTAATTAGTCATTCAATACATGCATGTTGTACACACAAAGATATAACTAATGTGTAGGGAAAGGGGTTCTTTAGGGGTCCTTGAAATGTCTAAAACCTAAACATTGACATGAAAAATGTCATGACCTGCCATTTTTTACAGACACTGAACCCCAAACACTGTCTACAAAAAAGTTGGGAGACTATCAATATGTCATTATTTGTGTTGGTGACATAACAATTACAGTACAAGAACACAAATGTGTACAAAATGTCCCCACCAATGGGTGATCCCGTCAAATGGTTATCCTGAAAATGAGTAGACAGTAGAGTAGTCAGTTCTAGATTTTCAAACTAAGAACCACCCCTGAAAATTTTAAATTGATCTGTCACACAGTTAACCAGAAAACATGTAAACAAGACTTTACAGACAAGATTTTAGGATGGAAAATCCAAAATGGCTGCCTTGACATTTACCCAAAATGTCAAAAAAAAACTAATCTGTTTCTAGATTTTCATACTAAGAATCATTCCTGAAAATATGACATTGATCTACCAAATGGTTCACCTGAAAATGCGTAGACTTTACAGACAAGATTTTAGGACAGAAAATCCAAAATGGCTGCCTTGACATTGATGCAGAATGCCAAAAAACTAATCAGATGTAGATTTTCATACTGAGAATCATCCTTGAAAATTTGAAATTGATCTACCAAACGGTTCACCTACAAACGCGTAGACAAGACTTTACAAGCAAGATTTTAAGACGGAAAATCCAAAATGGCTGCCTTGACATTTACCCAGAATGCCAAAAAACTGATCAGTTCTACATTTTCATACTAAGAAACATCCCTGAAAATTTGAAATTGATCTACCAAACCGTTCACCTGAAAAAGCGTAGACAAGACTTTACAGACAAGATTTTAGGATGGAAAATCCAAAAAGGCTTCCTTGACATTTATCCAGAATGCCAAAAAACTAATCAGATCTAGATTTTCATACTTAGAATCATCCCTGAAAATTTGAAATTGATCTACAGAACGGTTCACCTGGAAATGCGTAAACAAGACTTTACAGACAAGATTTTAGGACAGAAAATCCAAAATGGCTGCCTTGACATTTACCCAGAACGCCAAAAAACTAATCAGATCTAGATTTTTATACTAAGAATCATCCCTGAAAATTTTAAATTGATCCACCAAATAGTTCACCTGAAAACACGTAGACAAGACTTCACAGACAAGATTTTAGGACGGAAAAATCCAAAATGGCCGACAATAAAAAGTGATTATGAGTTTTTGCTGATTTCTTTTTACAAAATTATCACATATAACTACTGTTAATAATAACATAGGCTTTTACAACAAAGTACATCTGAAATTATTTATAAAGCTACTAAATAGTTAAAGTATGAAAACTCAAAAACACCATTCAATATGATACAAAGTATTTTTTTCTAAAGACATTCAAAATGGCTGACATGACTGAGCTAACAGGTCCAAAACCTAATCAGATCTAGAATGAAGTGAGCTGAACAAGATATAAAAGTTTTAAAAGCAACTGTGAAGCCGTTTTTCTTAAAATTTGCAGACAAGGATTTTAGCATTTGACTTCAAAATGGCCGACAGGAAGTAGGTGTCGAGTTAAAACTTTTTCATCCACATCTGTATGCACTCATAAGTTATCCCTGAAAATTTGAAGGTGATATCTGTAGCGGTTTTGGAGAAAACTCCCGGACATACGGACAGACAGACGGACGCGCCTAGGCCGACAATATGGCCCCACACTATGTGGTGGGGACATAAAAAGTACTCACAATTCTTATTAGCACTCATATTTCGCCATTGTAACAATGTAGATGCCACCACAGCTTCATCTTCTATAGGATTCAAAGAGCATGTGGAATAGACTAATCTTCCATTGTCTCCTAGAAGGGCCAGACCTCTCTTCAATATCCTGGTTTGTAGTCTATAATACAGAACACATTGTAAGCATATGCACAGGATGTAAAGTGCATGTGGAATAGACTAATCTTCCATTGTCTTCTAGCAGGGCCAGACCTCTCTTCAATATCCTAATTTGTAGTCTATAATACAGTAGATGAGACTTAAGAATTAATATTTAAATTATTTCAAACATTCAAACTTCCAAACAATTAGTTGACATGCCATCTTTTAATCATTATTTTTATTTATAAGAAAGCAAAAAAGAGCTGAAATATGGGAGTGAACACTGGGAACTAACTATACACTTGTTGACATATTTTGGGCTTTGGGACCTATTTACATACAGTACGCAAGTTATGCTGCTTGAAAGCCTAGTTATTTACATGTATATTGAAAAGGTCAAAATTATTAGACAGATTACGACTCAGCATTATTGTGAAATACAATATATTTCAACACTTCAAAAGATGGCAGTTGAACTGGTTTGTGAATTTCAAAAGATGGCAGTCAAGTTAGATTGTTAATTTCCAGGGACAACTCCAAACTCAATTCCCACAATGGCATGTTTTGTCAAATCTGCCTTCTAGGGAAGCTAGTAATGTAAAAACACATCATCAAGAAACACAAATTTAGCCTTGGATTGAATTAAACACCATCAAAATATTTGTTTAATTTAAAACATTCCATGGGCCGATAGAAATGTAAAATTACACCACAAAGAAATACAAATAAAATAAAAACATTTACCCATGAAGATTGTGCCCATTGGCAACTGTCCACTTTCCCCACACATCAGGGTTCTTCCTCATTGTCCCATCGCCACTGCAACACAAGAAATTGCTAGTAAAATGACATGAAAAGGATAATATAACAAGAGTGTCAAAATGTTATTTATCATGAATAAAGTGTCAGTAGGGTTCCCACCAGTAGTGTTTTTGGCTATCTCTGATTTTTTCAGTGTTCCGACTACTTTCTTACAAATTTTACCACAAATTTTTTGACAAGAATGTCAAATTAGACTCCAGTGTTTCTTGAATTACTTTAAGACTTCGGCAGATGTCTCAGACTACAGTGCGGGATGAACTGAAAAGTGGAGGAGCACTGGAGCATGATACAGAATGTACAAGGGGTGATCAAAAGATTTTGCAAGTGATTCTCTATCTCAGAAAATATCAATGTCATCAAACTTAACACAGAAATATCGACCACACAAATTGAATGTTATCTCATTGTGTTCAGTTATGTTCAGTTGTGTTCAGCTATGGTCAGTTGTGTTCAGCTGTGTTCAGTTATGTTCAGTTGTGCTAAGTTATGATAAGTTGTGTTAAGTTATGTTCAGTTGTGTTCAGTTATGTTCAGTTGTGTTCATTTATGTTCAGTTGTGTTCAGTTATGTTCAATTATGTTCAGTTGTGTTCAGTTATGATTGTAAAGTAATCTCAAGTCTATCCACATACTTGATGAACACCCCATATGTATGCAGTAAAACTTCCCCAATCCAAACACCTCTGGGACCGGCCAAAAATGTTCAGATAAGAATGCGTCCACATTTTAAATGTTTTATAAAAGTCATTTTGGGACCAAGAAAAGTGTTCACATTTCAAGGTGTTCAGATTAAAGGTGTTCAAATTGTTGTTAGATAGTTTGAGATTTTAATCTACCTGCAAGGTACATCTGCTAAGACTCTATCATACATTAGACATTTCTTCTCCCCTGCACCCTGCAAATATAGCAATTCATCAATATAGCATGCTACAAATACTTCACTTTATAAAAGCAAATCACTGCAAAGTAATGTATATTGTACAAATATAGTATATCCAAAGATTTGATTTTGGGACATGTATGACACAGCAACATTTTTAAGCAATTAAAAAATAAAAATGGCACACTGCCAAACTTCCAGAGGTTTGCTAAGTTGACTGAAAGACATCAAGTTTATTCTGTATAAGTATTTCATGTCTTACTTACTGGATCACTAAGGAATATGTTTGGCATTGTTGAAGCGTCATGGTTTATGATCATAAAGTTGGGACTTGCAAGACGTTTGACCTGATGTGTCATCATATAACATCTCTTGTTGTCAGCATCGTTAGCAATAACAAAACCCTCTGAAATAATACAATAGTAATGTTTGGCATTGTTGAAGCGTCATGGTTTATGATCATAAAGTTGGGACTTGCAAGACGCTTGACCTGATGTGTCATCATATAACATCTCTTGTTGTCGGCATCGTTAGCAATAACAAAACCCTCTGAAATAATATAATAGTAATGTTTGGCATTGTTGAAGCGTCATGGTTTATGATCATAAACTTTGGACTTGCAAGACGTTTGACCTGGTGTGTCATCATATAACATCTCTTGTTGTCAGCATCGTTAGCAATAACAAAACCCTCTGAAATAATATAACAGTATTATGGTAGTACAATGATATTCATAGAATAGTCTGGATGTAGAGCCAGTAGAGGTGGAAATGCTTATTATATGAACTTTTTTTGCATTTTCTGTTTAAACATGATATCCATATTCAGAAACTGTCGGATGCCCATCGGGCATCCTTGAGGAATTTTTTTGGCGGCCATTTTGAATTTTCACACGTTTTATGTATTTTAGCCAGCATATTAGAACAGAAAACTAGCATACACATAAACATATCTTGCTGTTTTTTCTATAATAGAGTTTTAATATGATTTATACCAATATGTTAGGTTCCAGAAATGTTTCTTGACAAAAATAAAAAAAATTCAAGATGGCCGCCAACCTTACAATTAATGAAATGTATCATTCTGTGATAATATCAAATGGATATTAGTGTTTCCTACAAAATTATCAATAAATAATACTAAATACATCTGATTATGATCTCTTTCTCACATATAAAATATCTGAAATGAGTAAAAAGTAACCTACATAATAATAATGATGTTCCACAAGGGTCATTTTTTGGTGCTATATATATCTTGAATTTATGAATTCTCTTCTTTACTAAGATTTCGTCAAGGATTTCCCTCAATAAATCCTCATCAGTTTCTTCTAATTCCTGTTCAGTTACTGTCTTTGTATGTTGGTTATTGCATTCATTCCCCTTGCAAACACAGAACAATGTACATGATAAAGATGCCTTCGAGCATGAACATCGCCCAGTTCTACATACCTTGCCCTCCGATGCACATGTGCACTTAATGAGCTTGAGAATTCCTTCAGGGGCACAGGGTGTATCCTTGGGCATTGTTGTTGGGACAAGTGAGCCCGTGCTATTAATTTCCCAACCATAATCTGTTGGAAGGATAAGTGGGGGGTCAGGCATATCAGCATTCTTCCATATAGCTACTTGGAAATGAGCTCGCTTCACATGCTGGGAAAATGCTTCTGTTGTTGGTGGGAGGGATTTTAGCTTTGGTGTATTTGTAATGTGTTTTTCAGCATTTTATTTGCCCATACAGCATATCTCACACCAGACATTTTGTCTGTGACTTAAGGTATAATTCCATAACATCTAGATACAAATTCTGTTCAAGTTTTCTCAACTTCAGTCATGTCTGCATTGACATCTCCCAAGTTAGTGAGTGAGTATCTATTTAACACCTTCAGGACTGTTAGCTTGCCAATTCCATGCATGCAAGATGTCGTATCACTGCCAGAGAGACCATGCGCAGCTAACAAGTTTGGGATTTTTAATTTGTGTTCATTTACGGTTGCATTAATGTTAATGTTTTCTTTGCCAGATGATGTTCCCTCCATTATCACTATTTGATGAAAATGGAGAAATTAATATCACAACTTCAAAATCAACACTGAAACAAAAGTTACAGATTGAGGTGACCTCAAGAGGAAACAATTGCAATGTACGTGTCGTTGATGGGTGTGCCATCCTTTGGATCATAACATGGCTGATGGCTGGCAAAATTGAAAACTTCTGTATTGCTTTCACTAAGTACATCCTGAGATTCCTAACCGAATCAGATGTATACCTTATCTTTGACAGATATAAAGACAATAGCATAAAGAACAGCACCAGGTCATCTCGAGCTCAATCAGGCAGGAGAGTGTAGGTGTTAAATAGATACTCACTCACTAACTTGGGAGATGTCAATGCAGACATGACTGAAGTTGAGAAAACTTCAACAGAATTTGTTTCTAGATGTTATGGAATTACACCTAAAGTCAGAGACAAAACGTCTGATGTGAGATATGCTGTATGAGCAAAGAAAAATGCTGCAAAACACATTACAAATGCACCAAAGCTAAAATCCCTCCCACCAACAACAGAAGCATTTTTCCAGCATGTGAAGCGAGCTCATTTCCAAGTAGCTATATGGAAAAATGCTGATATGCCTGACCCCCCACTTATCCTTCCAACAGATTATGGTTGGGAAATTAACAGCACAGGCTCAATTGTCCCAACAACAATGCCCAAGGATACACCCTGTGCCCCTGAAGGGATTCTCCAGCTCATTAAGTGCACATGTGCATCAGAGGGCAATGTATGTAGAACTTGGCAATGTTCATGCTCCAAGGCATCTTTATCATGTACATTGTTCTGTGTTTGCAAGGGGAATGAATGCAATAACCAACATACAAAGACAGTAGCTGAACAGGAATTGGAAGAAACTGATGAGGATTTATTGAGGGAAATCCTTGACGAAATCTTAGTAAAAGAAGAGAATTCATAATTTCAAGATATATATAGCACCAAGAAATGACCCTTGTGGAACATCATTATTATTATGTAGGTTACTTTTTACTCATTTCAGATATTTTATATGTGAGAAAGAGATCATAATCAGATGTATTTAGTATTATTTATTGATAATTTTGTAGGAAACACTAATATCCATTTGATATTATCACAGAATGAGACATTTCATAAATTGTAAGGTTGGCGGCCATCTTGAATTTTTTTATTTTTGTCAAGAAACATTTCTGGAACCTAACATATTGGTATACATCATATTAAAACTCTATTATAGAAAAACAGCAAGATTTGTGTATGTGTATGCTAGTTTTCTGTTCTAATATGCTGGCTAAAATACATAAAACGTGTGAAAATTCAAAATGGCCGCCAAAAAATTCCTCAAGGGTGCCCGTTGGGCATCCGACAGTTTCTGAATATGGATATCATGTTTAAACAGAAAATGCAAAAAAAGTTCATATAATAAGCATTTCCACCTTCACTTAAAATATGGCACTTCACATCCGGACTAGAAGGAAATACCCAAGAATTCATAGATGAGCCTATCTCTCATCATCTCCTTTTAGAAGTTAAACTTTATATAGCAAAAGGTTCATGTATGAATTCTGGGTATCCCCTGTTGGTCAAATTAAGCGTATAAACAATCTGAGGAAAACGAACAGTAGAAACTTCACCTCAGCCAGAAGTTATAATGACAGTAAAAGTGTCATTTAATTTTGGATAAATGTATACCACATGCACAGATTTGCATGTGAATAACACTTCCCCTGATCTGACCAAAGGATATTCACTGGAATGATGTCATGCCTAAACAAAGTCATGCCTAAATGAGGTCATGCCTAAATGAAGTCATACCAGCACAGGAGTCATCATAGAGGATCTTAAGTGATAGCCAACATGTACTATTTTCTTTATTATGATAATATTTCTACATTTGATAACAGGCCATAGCACAAGGTAATAGAGAGGTAGTTGACACAGGCATTATAAACTAATTATCAGTAGAATCCAAGTTAATAAGTTAAAGGGCTAACAGCTGTGATTCTCACCCTATACAATGCTAAATTACAACCCTTTTATCTGAATATTAAATATATAATCACTATAAATAAACTAAGATATAAACCTCCATTTCTGAAATTCTCAAAAATTATTGTAGCTTTTTTTTGATTGCAACTAGCTGATGACTTTGTTTTCAACCTGGGATATTGACATTAAATAATATTTATATCTAATGATTTTGTTAGTTACATGATATTCTGATTTTAAATGATATATTATTGGTTACTAAAATTGCATTTATTACCCTCACCTCATGATAATACTAAATATTACGGTTCTCTACATTAACTAAGTCACAGTTTATATTTTTCGTACCAGTTATATTCATATTTTAATTAACTATATATTATTCTATTTTGTATTCGAAAACGTGAACACCATTCTTTGATCCCATATTTTTTAAACAAAATTTATTCAAGGGAGGGATAATAAATTCATCTATTTCTAGTTAATCTTTAACCATAACTATACATAAGATTGAGCCAATACATGTTTTAGAGCACACTCCTATTTTAAGGTCAACTGTATAAATTACACAAATTTTTGATTTCATAATTTCATAACATTTTACTGATTATTTACACAATAAAAATGAATAAAATTATTGAGGAAATATTTGATACACTATTTGACAAACAGTGTGTTGAAGTTGGTTAACAATGAGCTTAAATCAATTTTTATTTTCTATAGATCATAAATCCACTTTTACATCACTAGATATAAATATGATATACATAGTATTTCTATTTGATAAATGGAAGGGAAGTCAATGTTGGTATTTATATAGGCACTTGAGCTTTGTCCCCTGAGCAACTCAACATATGTTTAATTTAAAGGGACGCTTCTTAAGGTCTTGTACATTGCAATTAAAGATAACCTCACATGTGATGTCACTCAGTCACATGATTCTTATCACCGATTCAATTGGTCAGTTTAAGTCACATGACATATAGAAGATATCTGATTGGACACGAGAAGTCCCATGTATTTGTGCTACATTATTGGCCTTATCTATAGGTGACTCACGGTTGTGAAAATATTCACTATTAGGTACTAGTTTAAACAGATTATGGATGCTTTCATAAACAAATCTGACGCCATTTGCAGCTATTTCCCGATATAACTGGATAAACAGTAAACAATTTAAATATTAATACACAAATCAACAATACAACAAAGAGGAAAATACAATACAGAAACAGACAGGAGACCATAAATAAGAACAGTGAACAACTAAATACATTAAACATGGGGAATGAAGTAAGCAGTAGCCCTATACGAAAGGTAAAAAATCAGTGGATCAACTCAAATGGTGCAAAGTCAAAGCAAGTGATGTTATATGACACCGGCTTTGGGGAAAAGCGTGAAGAATCATACATGGATGCGGCACTCACAGGATCCTTTGAGAATGAAATATATCCTTATGAACAAAAATCCACATTGGCGAAAAGTGTAATGGGAAAGTTTTATTTTCTTGATAGACCTATGATCAAGAATGAACATTTTGATACATACACAAATGCAGTTGAAAACCCTGTGTTTGTTCTTGGTGAAGATACAACTATTTGGGCTCGTGCGATGTTTGGATGTGCACCAATGTATTACCCAATTGGCGAACAAACTCTACTCCCTACAGTTGATGAGGCAGAAAAAATCAAACACATTCCGAACAAAAATCGCGCTCTCCTGGGGAGCGTCCCTAAACTATTTGCCTTGTACGTAAAGGTTAATGGGAAGCCTTACTGCCCTGCTAAGGTCTCGGGAGATTGTGTCAAACACATGCAATCACACAAAGAAACAGCTGGACTTGCAATCACTTCACCTATTAACAGATCATTTCTTTCATGGATGCCTGTAAATGAGTCAGACAAAAGTGTCTTTATTGATGTGCCAATCGTAGGCAACATTGACCAAGTCAGTAAGACCCCAGACACAGGGAAACATGGGAAAAGCTGTGCTGTTGTGTTCATAGACTTATTCAAATCACTTCCACCTGGACAGTACAAGATCGAACTTAACCTATTTTACCTATATAGCCACATGGAATATACTGTCCTGAAGCTCTCTGAAGCTGACAATGTTGATGGCTACTGGGAAATGGATCTGTACAAAAACTCAGAACTTCTTCACCCTCATCCACATCCTCGTAACCTCAAATGTTGCGAGCAACCAATCGCAACTGGAATATTCACGGTTTGCATTCCTGGTGGATTAGCTGACCTTTGGGAGGAAATTCTTGATCGTAAAACTCCAAGGGAGTTATTCATGGAGCGGGATCGTGAGCAGTATCGTGAAGAAGCATACAAATCAGTAGCGGAAGATGATTTTGTGGAGTACCATGAACTAGGGACCCCTACCCACATAGTTTTGGCTAGTCCAATACGTTTCCACACATATACAATGAAAAAAGGACTTGCACAGATGAATCACATGTATGAATCCATAGAGGTGGTCATATTATGGGCACGAGGTAAAAAGCCAGAAAAAAATGGCAAACTCCTTGACCAGGCGATGATAGTCCGTGGCGATACCCCAATAGGGCATACGGATGTATGGAAACTATGCCCGAGGCCATTCGTTGACACGAAGGAGTGGGAACTGAAATCTGTGAAAAACAAACACATATTTGAGGCAATAGATGACTGTAGGGCCCTACCAAGGCGTAGGAGATCCACAATGAAGTCAATGGGATCATCATCACTGAACGGCAGTGGAAGTCGACTATCTGATGGATACGTAGAGGTGAGGCGTGTAAGTAGAAATCTCGAGGATGACTTACCACAGCCTTGATGAAACTAAATGAAAATCACAAGTGACACTAAACTTTTTTGATGATTCACAATGTGCAGACAGTACATTGCATGAACAAGAACCAAATTATCAAAGGATTATTCTGGCGAAAAACAGACATCCAACCAACTACCATTTAAAGTACTTTAGTTAATACATTATCTGTCAATTTTATATATGTGTGGTTAAATATTCCAATGAATGAGATTTCATCCAAAATAACCTCACATTTAAAATGAGAATAACTATAAGTCAAGACTTACTTGATCATTATTCAATTAAAATATGGATAGTCTAACCCTGATCAGGTTTATGGTGTAAGACATATATATTAATACCTTGAACTGAGATAAAGCTGTTAATCTGTCTGACTGCAAATAGTGTATATGCATATATACTGTAGATATTCTTGTAAATATCAGCTTATTTATTTGTATATTTTGGCATGTCTATAGAATGTACTCGTATTGGGCTGTAAACAGTGATCTCTAAGAACTGTTCTCAACATGAGGGGGGGGGGGAGCAAATATTATTTTACCTGATTTTGTCAAGAAATTTTATGACTAATGACTTCACTTTTAAAAAATTCCATAACCTTTTAGTGTGCATCACCAATTTGCCTATTTCTCAAGATGGAAATCATGATGTCACAGTAGAAAACAGTTACACTTGGGAATCCTAAATAAAAAATTTGACGAACTCCACAGTTATAACATTCTATACCTGTTTAAAAGTGGTTTTCAAAAATGATATTTGTCAAAATAGGTTATCACATCAACTGAAATATATAGTCGTTATACACTTATCAAATATTGTAATATATGTCGGTAAAGATATGACCTGAGAGACTTGAGAACAAGTAGCTTGTGCCTGCAAGAAAAATACCACAACAGACTATGTTTTGAAAAACAGAACAGAATCAAAATGCATGAAATTAGCAAGGAATAAAGTAAACGGGCATGAAGTTGATACTCTCAATTGTACGGAAATTCCAGAAAATCATGCTTTTATTCAAACTCAAGAGATAAAGTGAGAAATAGGCATGAGAGATATGATTTTTCTCAAGGGTGTGGTTTCAATGTTAAACTTGAATAAATCAACATAGTATGCAAGTTGTGATAAACACATCTCAAAGTAAACAATGTTTTATCAGGTCACAATTGCATTTCACAATTCATTGTTGAGACAGCGTTAACAATTTTTTTTTATTTTCAAATAACAATTATATTAAATCGATTAAATGTACTATTCTAGTCAATGTATTATATGCATAATATATGTATTTTAAAGATTTTATTGAAATCTAGAATCAAGCTTGAATATAAAGCAAGTATACATTGTGGTCTAAATTTTTTTTTAATTTTTACAAAATGGAAAACCAAGATTTTGGAAAATACAAAAAAATTTGAATAGATTTGCATGCCTTCAAATTTTTTTTGCAGAATTCATTTGATCTAGGGAAAAACACATTATCTAAATTATGTAGGGAATAAGCATTTTTGTTTGTTGATTTTGTTGACATGTCACTTTGAAATTTTTCTCCAACGGGTCAAATTATAGTGGACATTACCTGAGTGAAATAATGTGGAATTTTCCACATGATTTTTCTTCCTTACTATCATTTGTCTAAAATAAGGGCATTATCACAACACTGTATGAATATGTATACTGTACATGGTGCATGTATTAATTGTAGAATAATTAGAAACACATATACATTGTATTTATATTGCATGAATGTTATCTTTATTGTTAAACCATCAATTAGTCAATTAATACCTTGAGTTAGAATAACACCTGAGTCAATGTCAACTATATGTAATATAGATAGGAAAAATAAACAAAACTAGAGTTTAGTAAACAAACCAACTCCGGGTTTTGTTTTGTTCAAGAATGGATTATAAATATATTTCTCTATGAATTCTGCGAACATCTCTTCACAACTAAAAAAATGTTTTCATAAGAAAAATGCTTTCAATGGTGTGTCCCTTGGCAAAATCTTTGAAATACAAAGGGTTATTCACTTGAAAAAAGTGTTCATTATATAGAGGTTTTCATCAAGGAGTTCACTGCAAAGTATTCCACAGGGAGAGGGTTTCAAGTGGGATCTAGGTTCACTACAAGAACACAAATGTGTACAAAATGTCCCCACCAAGTGGTGATCCCGTGAAATGGTTATCCTGAAAATGAGTAGACAAGACTTTACCAACACAATTTGAGGACGGAAAATCCAAAGTGGCCACCTTAAAACTTACCCAGAATGCCAAAAATTTAGTCAGTTCTAGATTTTCATACTAAGAACCACCCCTGAAAATTTGAAATTGATCCGTCACACAGTTAACCAGAAAACATGTAAACAAGACTTTACAGACAAGATTTCAGGATGGAAAATCCAAAATGGCTGCCTTGACATTTACCAAGAATGTCAAAAAACTAATCTGTTTGTAGATTTTCATACTAAGAATCATCCCTGAAAATATGAAATTGATCTACCAAACGGTTCACCTGAAAACGGGTAGACAAGACTTTACAGACAAGATTTTAGGACAGAAAATCCAAAATGGCTGCCTTAACATTTACGCAGAATGCAAAAAAAGTAATCAGATGTAGATTTTCATACAAAGAATCATCCCTGAAAATTTGAAATTGATCTATCAAACCGTTCTCCTAAAAACGCGTAGACAAGACTTTACAGGCAAGATTTTAAGACGGAAAATCCAAAATGGCTGCCTTGACATTTACCCAGAATGCAAAAAGACTAATCAGTTCTAGATTTTCATACTTAGAATCATTCCTGAAAATTTGAAATTGATCTACGAAACAGTTCACCTGAAAACGAGTAGACAAGACTTTACAGACAAGATTTTAGGACGGAAAATCCAAAATGGCTGCCTTGACATTTACCCAGAATGCCAAAAAACTAATGAGATCTAGATTTTTATACTAAGAATCATCCCTGAAAATTTGAAATTGATCCACCAAACGGTTCACCTGAAAACGCGCAGACAAGACTTCACAGACAAGATTTTAGGACCGAAAAATCCAAAATGGCCGACAATAAAAAAGTCCTTATGAGTTTTTGCTGATTTCTTTTTACAAAATTATCACATATAACTACTGTTAACAATAAAGTAGGCTTTTACAGCAAAGTACATCTGAAATTATTTATAAAGCTACTAAATAGTTAAAGTATGAAAACTCAAAAACACCATTCAATATGATACAAAGTATTATCGCGCGCTAACTTTTCTTAAGACATTCAAAATGGCTGACATGACTGAGCTAGCAGGTCCAAAACCTAATCAGATCTAGAATGAAGTGAGCTGAACAAGATGTTAAAGTTTTAAAAGCAACTGTGAAGCAGTTTTTCTTAAAGTTTGCAGACAAGGATTTTAGCATTTGACTTCAAAATGGCCGACAGGAAGTAGGTATCGAGTTAATTTTTTTTCATCCACATCTGTATGCACTCATAAGTTATCCCTGAAAATTTGAAGGTGATATCTGTAGCGGTTTTGGAGAAAACTGCCGGACGTACGGACAGACAGACGGACAGACAGACGGACAGACGGACAGACGGACGCGCCTAGGCCGACAATATGGCCCCACACTATGTGGTGGGGACATAAAAAGTGTTCATTAGAGAAATGAACATGTGATATAAACAGGTCTTCACAAGTGTTCATAAGGGACTATGTATTCATTGAAATTAAAGCATTCATTTATGGGCCATGGGATAGGTGTTCATTGGAAAAAATTACGAGAGCTAAAATAGGTGTTTACAAAAGGCTTAACCAGGAATAACTAGCATTCCAGTGAAGTGTCCTTGTCACATACATGTTATAACCTGAAAGCAGGATGTCAAGCACCACTCTGATAAAATATCACAAATAGCTGAAACGAGAGTGATCTGTTGATTAAGCTCTAACTATTGGCTATTATTACCTAGAATTGAATCATGGCGATGATTTAATTGATAAGAGGACATGATTTATTGGACTCTGTTTAAATAATATTGCATACTACATGTATTACTAACCAATCCTATTAGTTCAAGATTGTTATTCTCCAAATGTAGTATTTTTCTTTGTTGTTTTGCAGAAATAGTGAAACTTTTAAGATTAAAATATACATTAGGAACAGGTGTGAATTATAGAAATATAGGACTGCTCCTCCCAAATATTATGAAAAAAAAATAAAATGACAAAGATCTTTAACTATCGAAAAAGTATTTGTCATACAACAATCACTGCAGTGTCAATGACCTCCACATGATAACTTCTCAAAAGGGGGCTCAATCCCTAATTTACCTTTTCTGGTCAGATTTTCAACCAATGGGACTTCAACGTTTTGAATTTCAGATTTCAAAAAGGGTGCAGTGCATGGTTGCTCTAATGCTGGGGAGCTCAACAATTCAAAAATATTTGGGAAAGACATTGATGAACATTGGCATCACAATGCAAAATGTCATCACCTGGCATCCTCCGATCACAAGACCTCAAAATCCAGAATATATTCTTACTTTTTATCCACTGCAATAAGCAGTTAGCATTTTCCCCATTAAGAACTCGCAATCTGATTGGCGACAGAAATCATGTATAAGTCATTGGGCATAATTAGATCACATGATTCAGTTTAACCGGGTGCTTTAAAATTGGTTTTAGCAGGGGTACGGATTCTGGATACCTGCTTAGGAGGATGTCACCTGGCATTTGTTACAGACACCGACCACCAACACAAAACATTGTCCACAAAAAATGGAGAATATAACAATATATTACCACTTCTGGTGGTGTCATAAAAACCAGACATAGGGGTTAGGGAAAAAACAATGTAATGATAAAGAGAGCATGATAGAATAAATCATCTACTTAAAAAATGTGATTTGGCATAGCCACTCAAAAGGAACATCTCGATTTAAGAGTTCAGATAAAGTGAATCTCTGGTCAAGGGTAATAATCTAATATTGAAGTTCATTGCAAATGTCAGACAAACTTGTTGAGATAAAATTTTCAAAGAGTTCACTTGACCTTCAACTTTGATTTGCTGAAGTAGGGTATGGGTGACTATGTTAATATATAAACAAACTTAACTATATTTACTGAATTCCAACAATCAATTAAGTGTTTTTGCATGACATACAGTAAAACTTATCCAAATGGAACACTTGAGACTTGTGCTAGTTACAATAAACATTAAAACCTGTGCAGGTAAAACAAACTTGAGCAATAAGACTCTTAAGTGGAAACTAGTCATATAGCTGAAGCATGATTCTATATTTTCTTGTTCTACAAATCTGTGCTATTACTCTACATCCCAACTACTGAAATCTTAAGCATTGCCATGACAATAGTGTACATAGCATAATTAACAAGTGACAATTCTATGAATGGAGATATATATATTTCACAAATTCTGACAAATTATAAACCCCTTTCACATGCTCATCAAATGCTCAAATGATTATTTCACCCCAGATTCCATGAAAATCTTGTAAAATTGAAATTGCTTATTAATATAATAGAACAAATATTTGATTGGACAATAAACTGCTCTAGATTAAATATAAGTTGGAATTCTAAAAATAATATTATATTATTATTTCTTTCTGAGTGGATAATAAGCTTAAAATAATATTATACCTGGTAGTTTAATAGATTCATCAGCATGTAGATATTCGATCAGCTGAGCTGTCTTTGACCCAGGTGCAGCACACATATCCAATACCTAAAGGATAACATGAACACATTACACCCCCAAAATGCAATCTGTTTTTCGACGCTGTTTCGGTGCCAAATCGGTGACATTTCGGCCCCAAATGGACTAGTTGGACTTGGATGGTGATTTGCTATGATTCTGTTGACAAAAAGTTGGATAATTCTCTAAGACCAGACAGAAGTATGAACTTGGACTAATGGTGTAAATTACCAGCATGGACCGCAAATTAAAGGATATGACCAACCAGGGCATTAACATGCAAAATGTTTTTGCCATTTGTTACAGATGCCATTTGTAAAAGACATAGACTGCCTGAGATCAAACGCCGAACACCAGCTAACGTCCACAAAAAGTTGGAGACTGTCACAATCAAAATCAAACAAATGGCAGGTTCTGTTTTTCTTAAAATTGAAGGAGCGGTTAAAAAGGGGAGGGGGTTAAGGGAGGGTGGAGGGATACAGAGAAGGGTTATAGTTGAAAAATATCATTTTATTCTATTATATTGTACCTTATGGTGGGGTTTGATGTCCATCAGCAATGGAGGAATCATACTGACAGCCTCCTGGCGACTGATGTTACCCTGAAATAATAGAAAATACACTAAGAATTTGTTTGCATTTGACAGCACATGCCAGTTTTATCAAATAATACTGGGATGTTGGGGCTTGTCAGTATAATGGTTCAGAAAGTGGTTATAAAGTACAGAAAAACATGTGAAAATGGAACACCTAGGTACATCTAATAAGAGTTCAACCTCGGAGTTGTTCAACTTATAGAGGCTCATTCAACATTGAATCAATTGGTCCTGGGACTCTGAAAGATATCTACTTAGATTTGTTTCACACTATCAGATGTGTTCTACATTGCAGATTTTACAGTACATTAAATCAATGATGTTTACCCTAGGATATAAAACCAATCATCGCACTTACGCTTTCTGTCTCTGATATGAGGAATTTGTGCAGTTTCTCCAATGGTGGGGATTTGCGAACCATCTGCTTTGTCAAATTAATCTGCCAGCCACAACCATCTGGATACCTAAAGACATATTGTGATATGATCTTTAATCTTTTAAGATTAAGTTACTTTTTTGATGAATATAACAAACTTCTTTTTTTAAGAATAAAATCAAAAGAATTTTACTTTTGCAATTTTGAAGATTCAAATCAAAGTTCTGAGACTGGTATTCTAATAGTCGTTTAATCAACTGGAAAAATTAGGTTAGATTACAAATTGTAATTTGATAATCTATTATGCAGACTTGCCAACCTACAATGAAAAATTTTCGGGAGATTTAAAAAAATTGCGGTACTTTTAATGTTAAAAGCAGGAGTTTTTACGGGAGATTTTTGAAAAAACGGTAGTTTTTACGGGAGATTTTTAAAAAAAACGGGAGTTTTTGCGGTAGATTTTTAAAAAAACTGGAGTTTTTACGGTAGATTTCTGAAAAAACGGGAGTTTTTACGGTAGATTTCTGAAAAAACAGGAGTTTTTACGGTAGATTCTGAAAATCTTGTAAATGAAGCGCCATCGCTGACTCAGAAAATCCGGATAGAACTCTTAAAATTATAATGCAACTTCGAACCACCACAAAAATTGTTTATTTCATATAATTATTTTAACTGATGTAGTTCAAATTGTCAAACTCTGGGATAATTTATATTTCAAACTGTCTATATTATTAATATGATCTGTTTAGATTATAGATACAACATTTTATTACTTTGGAAATGAATTGATCAAAGCTAAGTAAAATGTATATGTGGCGTTCACTATATGCTAAGGGCAATCTGCGTGAGGTTCCATTTTTAGGTTCGGTTTTTCGCACATGAGCATTAAATCCAGTGATTTAATTGGTTGAAATTATTATGACGCATGCGCAGTTAATATATTAATTTGAACTTATAATCTAAGATAGATGTCACTTACGTTCATTATTTCACAGCAGTCCCTACCCATAATGCGCCTTATATTGCGGGAATATTTTGTTTAGCGCCATATAAATAAAAATGTATTCTCCCGACAGAAGTATGACAGAATATGAACTGGCCCCCGTTTGTGGACATTTGGTGTGCAAACTTATACCGAACTGATCGCAGAAAAGCAATTTGAATCATGGGAATGAAGTACTTTTAAGTTATTTATGAAAGTATCGATAGTGAACCATGGGAGCCAATCCTTCTTGAAGTAAAAGAAAGAAGCGTTCCTGCAATAATCAAGGTCACAGATTTGTCAAATTCCTTTTAAATACAGTAGATTTTGACAGCAAAAAATGGAGATTTTACGGGAGTTATACCAAGAATACAGGAGATTTTACGGGAGTTATATCAGAAAAGGAGATTTTACGGGAGTTATACCAAGAATACGGGAGATTTTACAGCCATATTTTTTAAAAAAATTACGGGAGATTTTAGTAGAAATACGGAACGGGAGTTTTTACGGAAGAAAACGGTATGGGAGTTTGGCATTTTTTACGGAAAAACAAAAAATTTACGGGAGATTCCCGTAAAAAACGGGAGATTGGCAAGTCTGTATTATGGCAATGTGGCAATCTATTTATCTTATTTACTTTTTACTTATTTTTTAAACTGTAAACTAAAATACGGCAATGAGCAGATTGTGTATGTTCCCAACTGAATTATGGATCATAGAAGTTTAAAATGTCAAGTAAAAAATGAAGTTACCATGGCAACGTAGATGGAGGGTCAACTTTCTTGCCTTCAATTTCAATATCAACCATATTGCTGAAGAAGTCGCTCTTTATAATCTTTAATAGTTCCTGCACCTCACTAAAATATAAATACAATTATTACATATAAAACTAGAATGGCAGAATGTGATTGGTTAAACCATGTCACATGACCATACTGTATTACTGAAGAAGTCACTCTTAGTGATCTTAGTTCCTGCACCTCACTGTAATATAAATACAATTATTACATATAAAACTAGAATGGCAGAATGTGATTGGTTAAACAATGTCACATGACCATGTTACTGTAGAAGTCACTCTTAATGATCTTAGTTCCTGCACCTCACTGTAATATAAATACAATTATTACATATAAAACTAGAATGGCAGAATGTGATTGGTTAAACAATGTCACATGACCATGTTACTGTAGAAGTCACTCTTAATGATCTTAGTTCCTGCACCTCACTGTAATATAAATATAAATACAATTATCACATATTAAACTACAATGGCAGAATGTGATTGGTTAAACTATGTCACATGACCATATTACTGAAGAAGTCACTCTTAATGATCTTAGTTCCTGCACCTCACTGTAATATAAATATAAATACAATTATCACATATTAAACCAGAATGGCAAAATGTGATTGGTTAAACAATGTCACATGACAATTACCATGACAAAATGTCACCACCACTTTTGTTGCTAACAAAATTATGAGTTCAATCTTAAGTCAGATTTGAATTTCTGAGAACTTAGAGATGATTTGGAAAATTCAGTCAATTTGAAGCAAGTTGAAAAACACCTTTTTGACTCTGAGAAGGTGAAATCTCAAATCATTGAAGGTGAAATCTCAAATCTAAAGTGAGATTGGTCAATTTGAAGCCAGATGAAAAAGACCCTTTTAAACTTGAGAATGTCATTGAAGGTCAAATCTTAAGTCAGATTTGAACTGTTGAGAACTTTGATTTTGAAAAAGGTCAATAAGAAGCAAGTTGAAAAAGACCTTTTTGACCTTTTTTGACCTTGAGAAGGTCATTCAAGGTCAAATCTCAAATCTGAAGTCAGATTTGAACTTTTGATACCTTGTATATGAGTTTGAAAAAGTGGTCAATTTAAAGCAAGTTGAAAGAAGACCCTTTTGACCCTTTTTACCTTGAAAAGTTCATTGAAGGTCAAATCTTAAATATAAAGTCAGATTTGAACTTCTAAAAACATGGAGATGATTTTTTGAGTCTATATTGGAAGTGGTGAGAATTTGTAATAGACGCCGATCACCAACCACTAACCGCCATCAAAATAAAATAGAGATCATAACAATATGTCACCATCATTGATCATTGATTGCAAAAATGTTGAATTTCAACATGAAACGCTTTGACCCCAATTTGTGTAACTCCACACAGGGAGAAACTCCTCTCCCACTCCATTCACACCCATGACTCGCTGGACCAGATAATCAGATGATTAATAGTGACATTTTTCTTGCAATTGCCTAATTAATTAGTTGTTAGTTGTTAATGTGCTATAAGAGTACAATACAAGAACACAAATGTGTACAAAATGTCCCCACCAAGTGGTGATCCCGTGAAATGGTTATCCTGAAAATGAGTAGACAAGACTTTACCAACACAATTTGAGGACAGAAAATCCAAAGTGGCCACCTTAAAATTTACCCAGAATGCCAAAAATTTAGTCAGTTCTAGATTTTCATACTAAGAACCACCCCTGAAAATTTGAAATTGATCCGTCACACAGTTAACCAGAAAACATGTAAACAAGACTTTACAGACAAGATTTCAGGATGGAAAATCCAAAATGGCTGCCTTGACATTTACCCAGAATGTCAAAAAACTAATCTGTTTGTAGATTTTCATACTAAGAATCATCCCTGAAAATATGAAATTGATCTACCAAACGGTTCACCTGAAAACGGGTAGACAAGACTTTACAGACAAGATTTTAGGACAGAAAATCCAAAATGGCTGCCTTAACATTTACGCAGAATGCAAAAAAAGTAATCAGATGTAGATTTTCATACAAAGAATCATCCCTGAAAATTTGAAATTGATCTATCAAACCGTTCTCCTAAAAACGCGTAGACAAGACTTTACAGGCAAGATTTTAAGACGGAAAATCCAAAATGGCTGCCTTGACATTTACCCAGAATGCAAAAAAACTAATCAGTTCTAGATTTTCATACTAAGAATCATTCCTGAAAATTTGAAATTGATCTACGAAACGGTTCACCTGAAAACGAGTAGACAAGACTTTACAGACAAGATTTTAGGACGGAAAATCCAAAATGGCTGCCTTGACATTTACCCAGAATGCCAAAAAACTAATGAGATCTAGATTTTTATACTAAGAATCATCCCTGAAAATTTGAAATTGATCCACCAAATGGTTCACCTGAAAACGCGCAGACAAGACTTCACAGACAAGATTTTAGGACCGAAAAATCCAAAATGGCCAACAATAAAAAAGTCCTTATGAGTTTTTGCTGATTTTTTTTTACAAAATTATCACATATAACTACTGTTAACAATAAAGTAGGCTTTTACAGCAAAGTACATCTGAAATTATTTATAAAGCTACTAAATAGTTAAAGTATGAAAACTCAAAAACACCATTCAATATGATACAAAGTATTATCGCGCGCTAACTTTTCTTAAGACATTCAAAATGGCTGACATGACTGAGCTAGCAGGTCCAAAACCTAATCAGATCTAGAATGAAGTGAGTTGAACAAGATGTTAAAGTTTTAAAAGCAACTGTGAAGCAGTTTTTCTTAAAGTTTGCAGACAAGGATTTTAGCATTTGACTTCAAAATGGCCGACAGGAAGTAGGTATCAAGTTAATTTTTTTTCATCTACATCTGTATGCACTCATAAGTTATCCCTGAAAATTTGAAGGTGATATCTGTAGCGGTTTTGGAGAAAACTGCCGGACGTACGGACAGACAGACGGACAGACGGACGCGCCTAGGCCGACAATATGGCCCCACACTATGTGGTGGGGACATAAGACATAAAAAGGTATGCACAAAATCAAAAAATAGATTTTGTATGTGGTTTCTACATTTTGTATGCATTTTTACTCAAGAAAAACACTTTTATAGCTTTGACTCAACTTTTTTTCTTGTGACTCACTTTTTTGAAACTACATGAGTCATGATGACTCACAAAAATATATGCCTACCGCCACCGCTGTAAATGTAATAGGAAGGGGCTCTCTCATTGTTGCCATAATTGTACTAACCTCTTAAACCCTGTTGCTCTAAATGTAATAGGAAGGGGCTCTCTCATTGTTGCCATAATTGTACTAACCTCTTAAACCCTGTTGCTCTAAATGTAATAGGAAGGGGCTCTCTCATTGTTGCCATAATTGTACTAACCTCTTAAACCCTGTTGCTCTAAATGTAATAGGAAGGGGCTCTCTCATTGTTGCCATAATTGTACTAACCTCTTAAACCCTGTTGCTCTAAATGTAATAGGAAGGGGCTCTCTCATTGTTGCCATAATTGTACTAACCTCTTGAACCCTGTTGCTCTAAATGTAATAGGAAGGGGCTCTCTCATTGTTGCCATAATTGTACTAACCTCTTAAACCCTGTTGCTCTAAATGTAATAGGAAGGGGCTCTCTCATTGTTGCCATAATTGTACTAACCTCTTAAACCCTGTTGCTCTAAATGTAATAGGTAGGGGCTCTCTCATTGTTGCCATAAAGGTTTCCCATTCATCTTCAGGTATAATATTCTGCATCTGAAAGGCAGCAAGCAAACAAGGTTAATTTAGGATTTTCACTGATTTTTCTCAAATTCCCATTTGTTTCTAACAAAAACTTTCTTCGTATTTGTCTCATTTTCATGTTGAGGACCTACTCTTTCTTGCAAAGGTGAGACAGATGACAAATGTGACTTAACTTTAATCTAGCTACAATACTATGAGTCTACTAAACCACATAATATAGTTGTATACAAAATTACCTGGGAGTTCATCTTTTATAAAGTCTTTCAAAGTTAATTTTACTTTACCCAATTCTGTTACAGTTAGTTGTATGGGCACTATGTCAAATAATACAGACTAAAAACTATCCTTTTGACACCTTCTTACCTTGTAGAATGTTTCAAACATTTTGTTATTTTTGTCTGTCATCTTGTAACCCCAAGGCTCCTACAAGTACATAAATAAACAATTAAATTACTACTAAATAACAAACATTTACGACATATTTAAAAAATACTCAAAACATAGTTATGAATGCTTTTGGAATTGAGAACAGGAATGCAACATCATCCATGTAGGCAACTGGCACTGAGGGTCTGACAATTGCTGTTCTCCAACGAGTGTAGAATTCACCATATTGAATGGCCTATCATTATTTACTCCGATTCAAACATAAAAAAGAAAACCTTGTTAAAAGAATTGGGGATTTAGATCAATGAAATAACCAAACTTGCTGTTATTTTCGCCACTCCCAGGTGTGATATCATAATACAACACAATACATGAACATAGATTCCTCGAAGCAGATTGATAAAGCGTGGTCTTGCCTGTATATAGACCATTCATTATTGGTTATGCTGCATTCTGATTGGTATTTCATGTATGATTCAAAGAAATAACTCAAAATAAAAACACAACTATTTGGATACTAGTGTTATCGAAATTGCTACAGTAAAACTTTAAATGTTTGTGAGTACTTTGAATTTAAAAAAAAAAAAAATAAGCAATCAAATGACTAAATTGAAACAGTTTATGTAAAAATAGAAACATTTATATTTATCCTAACTTTTGTATATTTTAGTTTGTTTTGTAGTTTAGCTATCATATCTGTGTCCTCTTATCTTTTGATAGTACTTCTCTGCCATGTTATTTTCGGAAAAATTAACATGACTGAAACTCCCTAAATTACAAAAGGCCAAAGCTTTGCTGCACATTATACATTACCATCTGAAATAAACAAAAGTTAGGATAAATATAAATGTTTCTATTTTTACATAAACTGTTTCAATTTGGTCATTTGATTGCTTATTTTTTAAATTCAAAGTACTCAGACATTTAAAATTTCGGAGTGGCTCCAGGACCGACAATTGTTGGTACTGGAGACTGTCCAGGGGTATTTGCTGGGGTACCGACAATTGTCGGCACTCTATCGTCACCTAGTAGTGCCAGATAGAGAACCGAGAACTACGCAAGTGGCTCCTACGTGTTTTTGCTAGAGAGCCGACAATTTCATATATAAATCCACTACTTTTACCTTTAGATATAACCTCATCACTGGTAGCCTAGTGGTTAGCGAGCACGACTCGTACACACCCGGTCCCGAGTTCGAATCCCTGCAGGACCTATTCTTTTCTTTTGAGGGGGGGGGGCATAGTGCTTCTTTTGCAGTATGGAATCGTACAGGCATTAACTTATAGTGAGCCATAATTTATTTCGACAAAAATTGATTCAACTTCCATCAAAATTGTCCTACAAGCTTCAATTAAAAAACATTTTAAAGCTCTTTTCTTGTTCTATCTAATGGGTCGCCGATATATACAGTTAGGGAAGGGGATGCGTGCGCCCCCGTCGATCTCTACCCTTGCTACGCCAAGGCACAGGAGAAATATCTCATTTGGAATATATTACTGTTTACTTTGCATTGGATAGCTCTCTCATGCGAAATGGAATTGTAGCCATTATTCCATCAAAAATTGTGCTTTAACCTTCAAATAAAAAACATCCTAGCTATTTTTTTCTATCTAATGGGTAGCAAACGCCCCTTTCTACGTCTGATCGGCTCAGGAGAAATATCCTGTCTGTTTAGAATATATATAGCCGTTTACTCTGCATTAATAGCTCTCTCACGTCTTACTTGTTCATGTTTTTTATTGCGTTTTCAACATTTACTACCATTCTCTGTTCCCGGGCTACCATTTTTTGACTGGGTTTGGTAATCCCCGGGTAACCGGGGCTAATGCCCTCCCCAGGTTTTGCACTTGTTCCCAAAATATCCGTATGATATCTGAAATATCCTCCCGCGCATTGCGCATGCGCTAATAAATTCGAAAATCAAAAATATTATTTGTCGGTCCTCTAGCGTGTAACAACAGCATATCTCCCGTACCGACAATTTATTAGTCGGTCCTCTAGCGTGCCATCACATCAGAGTCTAGAATACCAACAATTGTCGGTACTCTAGCCTTTACGTTAAGGTACAGCTGGAAAGTAACATTTTGGTAAAAAATTGCTATACCAGCACATGTTATTTTCTGGTACAAAATAAAGTATGAAGACATGTGTCAATTGCCTTGCTTTTTTCAGGAAAGTATCATTACACTGTCTTCTTTAAGAATATCTAGTAGGAGTTCAATGGGAACTCCAGGAAATTCTGATATTTCACAATTTCTTTTTTTCCAAATTTTCTTTCAAAGTTTCCAGATAACACAGGAGCTACCATTGACCTGTTTCGAGGTTTACTAAAAGTAGACAGTGTAATGATACTTTCCTGAAAAAAGCAAGGAAATACACACATGCCTTACTTAATTTTGTACCAGAAAATAACATGTGCAGGTATAGCAATTTGTTACCGAAATGTTACTTTCCAGCTGAACCTTAAAATTTTACTATAGCAGGCCTGTCAACTGTCCCGCAATTTGCGTATTTGTCACGCATTTGCTGAAGAATTTGAAGTCACGCCAGTTTTTTTTGCGTGACAGAAAATGTCACGCAAATACGCATTTTACCTGGTAATTGTCACGCAAAAATATTTCTGTAGAAAATTTTTCAAAATAAAAATACGAAAGTCGGAAAAAACCGAACGCAATTTGTTCGGATTTGTCACGCGAATCCCGTATGTGTCACGCATGTTAATTGGAAATTTTCGTACCTACCCCACCCCCCCCCCCCCCCCCCCGTTGACGATATCGCGAGCGTAGCGAGCTCGAAAAATTGAGGTGTCCAAAATTTGATTAAATGCAATAAAATTGAAAACAAGGTGCTCAAATTGTGGCCAAGATGTTCAGATTTGGACCAAGGTGTCCAAAATTTGAACAAAGGTGTTCAACATTTGCAAGTCACTCATGTTAGGTGTCCCCAAGTTGACAGGCCTGCTATAGCGAAATATGCTGAGCAAAGTTATCATTGTTAGCCAAGAAGAATTGGCTCCCAGGGCTCAAACTGATATTCTGCCATGGTCGAAACTAAAAATTATTTTGTGCGCAGAAATCAGCAATGAACAAATTGCTCTGAGGTTAAGGTGACTGTTAACTTAATCGATTTTCAGAAAAAATTGAAAATTTCACAATCTTGAAATTTTCAAACTCTTCCTGAGAAGTCGTTTTTATTATTTCACATATGCTTGTGCACTGTAATCATTACAAAGACATCAAAGAACAACAAAAAACTTTAGTTTGAGAAAAAAAGTGCAGTTTAAAGAATTTGAGAAGATTTTTTTCTAGGAGTAGCCCGTGAAAAACCGCTGATTCAAAATATCTGAACATTTCAGAAAATATACTTCAAACATATATCAAAAACGAAGGAGCAACGGAAATTTGAAAAATTACCCGATAAAAAAATTGGGATCAAAATAAGGAAAAAAGTACACTTCTCAAATAGTTTTTTTCTATTTTTTTTAATTTGTATGAGAGATTTCAAAATTCTAAAGCTCCTTCCATTTTGGGCTATATTAAAGGGATGTTTCAGAGAAATTAGAAAAAAAAATGTTCAGGGACCTTTGCCGTGCTACTCTTTTGTCAATTTTTCTGTCACATTTTCAGAGGACTCAAATTCCCATTCCAAAATGTTTACTGTTTCTATTTGCATTACCACAGTGAGCCTGGTTATATAAATGATAAGTGGAACTAAAAAATTGAGAGAAAATCCAACCAAAAGACAGTTAATTTTGATGGTCAGATTATACTCAAATGCCATGTGCTTCCTGGTTTCGGCCATCTTGGATTTTTTGATTAAGTTATAAGTTACCTTAAATATAGAGTTTGAACATCATGGTTCCAAGAAAAAATACCTGAGTTTGATTAGAATCGGGCTTAGCATCATCAAGTCTCTGTCGCTTGATATCTTTATCTCGATCATCTCCTCTGTCTTTCCTCTTCATGTCCTGTTGTTTCTTGTTCCGATTTCTCCTCCCCATTTTAAATAACAAGCGTTCAAAAGTGAAACAAACACACGTGCAAAATAAAAATAAAGCAACTTCCGGTTTGATAGAAGAGAAAGGAGCCTTCCAATGAATCACGAAATTCTATCGTTTTATTTCACAGATAAGTGACATTTGATTTCGCATTACCTGTGACTACATGACGTCCTTCAAAGGACTTCATTCATTATTCAATTCAATTGGAAAGAAGTGAAATATCCTTGGACCAAGGACATGAAGGATGACTACACACAAAACTACACATGATGCACTAACTAGGTCTACACTTCGCTAATCGCTATTGCATAAGTACACTATATACAAAACTTGTCATTTACACTTATCACATAATACTTTAAGAAGTGTGATATATCCAGAATGTTTTTAGGCAGGTAATGGTTGCTTTATTGAAACTCCAAACTTATTTTTTTGATGACATAATACACCATAATGCATTTCAAGTCAGGAGTGATTTTTAAAGAGAGTTGAGAGTTTTTAATTTTGCCGATGACGTTCATGCCCGGGGGGTTCACTATATATAAACCTTGACGGGGATCCTCGGCGCATGTGGGGTACCTTTTTCAACGTTTGGTATGGCAATGGACCCATATTTTAGGATTTGGTATGGGAATGCCCGGAAATTTCTGACTTCAGTCTGAGGTATGGCAATGGTCGGACTTTTTTTTTTGGTATGAGAATGGTCGTTGTAGATACGTTACCTAACATTCGTGGTATGGCATTGGTCCAGTAGTTGCAAATTTGTATGACATTGATCCTATATTTCATTTACTTTGAATTAAGGTATGGCATTGGTCCCATATTTGGACATTTGGTATGGCATTGGTCCTACATTTTGACATTTGGTATGGCATTGGTCCCATAATTAGGCATTTGGTATGGCATTGGTCCTATATTTGGACATTTGGTATGGCATTGGTCCTATATTTGGACATTTGGTATGGCCTTTGGGTGTTATTTTGGTTGGTATGGGAACATATTGAAATTTGACAGATTGGTATGGGAACATATTGATATTTGAGGCTTCAGCCTAGGACCCCCATCAAGTTTTATATACAGTGAACCCCCCCCCCCCCGGGCGTTCATGTTTTTTCAAACAAAATTGTATCTTGCTGCTTTTGGCAATTAATCATGAATAGAATTTCATCGTCTTTTTTTCCTAAAAAGTTGGGATATTGATATTTGGTGTGACTTCTGATCAGCAGCATAATTTGTTTTGGGACCTTCGGGAGATCCTCAGTTTCAGTAATGGGGAGTCTTGGCTAGAGCGGAATCCAGAGGATGATATATGATCATCATGGGGTGGGTAAGGTTCTTCGGGTGAAGGAGCCCATCGTTTGAAAATTTCAAAGAAGAGGAGGCTATGTTCAGCGACACCAGTAGAAGGACCAAATCCCTTAGTTAGCACTTCTGGATCCAGAAATGTAATTACACTTCTATTTCGATGTGTTACTTCAGAGTGTGAAGTAGCCATATGATTAACATCAGATGAATGGGCTTGACTTAACACTGCAGTCCCACTGAGGGGGGGGGGGGGGTAGAGAAAGCCATTCACCTTCCAGTCATCGACTCATCAAGTCCCTTTCCATCAATGGAATTTTTAAACATTGGAAATTAAAATTGTAGAATTTCCCTAGGTCACGCATGACAAATTCCGTGGAGCACAATTTAAGCATAATTGACATTAACTGGAATTTCATTACAAACAAATGGATTGCTGTACTTTGTACTTTGCAATTGCCATATGACAAACATAAGTTACATGATTCTTAACAGATATAGCACAAATGAATATCATGTCAGTATGCATGCCTTGCCGCCATTTCAGAACTAATGCCGCCATTATTGAACAAATTTGAAGCACTGATGATGATTTATGTATTTGCGTTACTCATACTATGAACGCCGATAATATCAATAAATTAAGAGATGTCCATTAAATATTTTTTTGTATGCCAGAATTTTACTGTAGTTTTCAAAATTGAATATGTAATCGGGTAATAGTGAAAATTAAAAAACTTATTAAAGTAAAAGTGACCCTTAAACAATTTTGTCTGGGCTATATGTAATAAACTTTCTTCCTCAAGGAAAATGGATTCTGTTAAAATGTTTCTCGAGTGCACGCATGATTATTGTGTTTTTATATTTTAAATAAGTTCGGAATAATTGCATTTCGTTGAACCCTGGAGTAATTCCCCACTTCGTGTACATGTATCCGACACTCGGAGAAAGTGTAAGCTACCACTCGTTATTTGTCGTGACTAAATTGCATAGGCGTAGCCGGGGGGGGGGGGGGGGCGTGATGCAATCGCCAATACAAATAGAACCATGGGATAGAAGAAGAAAAGATCTTTAAAATGCTTTTTATTTGAAGTTTCTAACTCAATTTTGGATCGAGGAAGTTGCATCAATTCAAAATAATTCTTATTTGTTTGCCTTGTTTATTCCACAATCGCGGGCACAATCGCACCCCCTCCCTGACTGGAAACCGACATTTTTGGGCGATCGCATCCCCCCTTGACTGAGAGCTGGCTACGCCCCTAGAATGCCCTACAAAATCTCCCTGGTCTTGACCATTTCCTAATTTTGAGAACTTTTTTTGAGAAACAATAAATTGTCATTTAGGCAACATAGAAGGTGGTGTGAAATAAAAAAAGAAGTTGATTTTGAACTGTGAAGTACAGAAATGGCTTCAAAATCGCCAAAAAGTCAAGTGACATTCTGCATTTCCTCCAAAAGAGAACCCCCGATAAGGAGAGCTTTTTAGAAGGACATTGCTTTTTTATTCTGGAAGTGATCATCATGGAAATTTGACACCTTTTTAGAAATGAGGTGAATTTTGACATCCTGAAATATTATATTTGGATGATTAAAACTTCCGTTTCTAGAACGTTTTTTGTAAAACGATGAAATTCAATGTTCTATTTTGACCGTTACTTTCGATAAAGTGCAATACGTTTCCTTCAACTGTACATGCGAAATAAAATATGTCTAAGAAGGATTGTGATGCAAAGTCTTAGTTTCGTAAAGGAATTGAGGGGCGTGGTACCAGAAGTATGCTTAAAGAATTTTCTAAGAAGTTGTTCCACTATGGTCGTCATTCTCATTAGAAGAGTCTCGGAATTTTATACAAGTCATAGATAGAGGGCGTTTCACAGATCAAATAAGTTCATCTTTGGATAAAACTTGGTCATTTTTGAAAATCATTCAAATGCCCAAAATTAGATGTCTCTCCTGGACAATCAGTAATGTCACAGTAAAAGATTATCCTGTGCTATTTTGGCATCCTTGCTGCAAGTGTATTTTACAAGTACTGAATTTAAGCATAAATGAAGTCCTTTGAAGAAGGATGCTATTTTGGTTTCAGGTACATAACAGCTGGATATAGAACTGATGTCTTAGAGGAGTGGGACACATATATCTCCCGCTGTATATTCCCCGGAAATGTTTTTTGTTCAGTGTTGAAATAGTAAAGACTGTCCGAATATCTTGCTATAGAATGAATGCAGCAGACGTAGAATATTTCATTGCCAAATGTTTATGAATTTTTCGAAAATAATGAAAATGAGAACACTGAAATCTTCACTTATGAAACCGAATGCTCGTTTTTGAATATGGGGTATACCCCTAGGGAAATATGATATCCTTTATCATATTTCCCGAGGGATATACCCCATATACAAAACCTCCCATGACATAACCCTTATGCATTGTGGTTAAAAAATAAATAATGATAGTCAGCGTCGGGATTTGAACACGAACCTTTCAGAAAATTAAAGGGAAGACAAATTCCAACGCGCTATCATATGCGCCAAACGATCATTGTATTATGATTTATGTCTTTAACTATTCACCTTTGAATTAGGTACACGATTGAAAAGCGTATGAAGTCTACATTTTTCAAATCAAAGAATTCGAGCGTTCCTACTTTAACCTCAAGACTGTTGGCATCAGGCTTCTTATCTTAGCAATTCAACCAGTTGTTAGAGTAGATAGTCCAGGGTGTAAAGCAAAACTAGAGCGTTCTCAAATCTAGTAGAAACATATAGTTATTCAATACATACAAACATCGATTGGAAGTTGTATCTTTCTTCTTTGAAAAAGTATATTTCAAGATAAATTAATTATTTATTTTGATATATTTATTTGCCAAAAATTAACGTTGGCACATGTTTTATTATCCAATGCGTCGACATGCATTGTATAAAATATGAATGAAATAAAAAAAATCATAAATAATTTCTTGAAAACAACGTTACATACAAATAATCATAATCATGATTTTCGGGTCTGGTACAATTTGGTTAAAAAGCGTTTCAAATAATATAAAATAGTCTTGCCCCATTATCACTCGGGATCAGCTCGATTACGCTGATGACCGTTTCGGTAACATAATGTCGGAACCTCGAAGGAACGATTTTTCTTTTTTCCTTATTCCACGCGTTGTTGGCAAAATTCCCATGATATTTTTATAAAAAACGTGCGTCAGTATCATATGTTTAAAAAATGTACATGTTTGCGAACAGATAGTTAGTTCAGAGGACAACAGAACCATGATTCAATACCTCATTTAAGTTACTTAAACGGGATGGGTTAGATATGCAGATCCGTTTACGTAACTTAAGTGGTGTTTTAAATCGACGATTCTGTAGTCTTCTGAACTAATTGTTCGCAAAGGTGTACATTTTCTTAAAGACACACATTTTTTATAAAAATATCATGGGAATTTTGCCTACAACGCCTGGAAAAGGAAAAAAAGAAAACTCGACCTTCGAGCCTGCGATATTTTGTTGCAAGCGTAATCGAGCGGATCACCAGTTATATGAAAAAATCTCATCCCGAGCATTAATGTCAAGTCATCAGTTAGATTAATAGAAATATAAAGTTGAGAACATTAAACGCATCGTTGAGAAATCAAACATATATACTTCAATAATAATTGACGATTTATAAATAACATTGCAAACAAATGTAGATTATAACTTACATGATGTATAAAGTCATACAACGATTTCCATAAAACAAAAGAATAGATAAAATAACCTATACTTTGGCTTGAGGCGCGTATGATGCTTATCATACATATTGTAGAAAGTGGTATTCGAAGCCATCCCTGGGGGGGGGGGGTATCTCACATATGTACACGTGGTTCTGATAAGACAGACGAATGAGCCAAGTAGCCTCCTTGATAGAAAAGGGTTGATGAAGCAACGGACTCCCAACCAATCGACCATACTTGGACTAATAGCGAAAAGCTTGACTCCAAGAGAAACATTTTGGTTGTGGAACATTTAAATCTAAAATATCTCAAGTGCTCCACTGTTGAATGCATGTTAGCATACATGTATATATAAGAAAAAACTATGAGCTTTGTTTAGAACACTAGGAGCAGACGCTCATATTGTATTAACATTTTTGAATCTTAGATAGCTTTCGCGAATTCAACTACCAGCCGCTGTCGGATCAACCTCCTATTGTATGACTCATTTGACATATTCAAATGAGTCGAAATAGTTTGTTACGCCGTCATCTGATAGGTAGCATTTTACTGTGACATGCTAGTGCTAGGTAAAATATGGATTCAAAGTGATTCACAATTCTCCTTTAAATATTTGGAAAGAGGGTTAGCATATGATAACTTGATCAGAGAAGTTAAAAAAGAATATTCATTTTACATATAAAGTCAGAAAAGCCATTTTTCGGTATGTTAGAATTCACGTTTTAAGTTAACCTGTTCATAATGGTGCAGAATTATGGTCCACCAAGTAATGGTTGTAACATACGTCGTATTTATTTGTCAGATGCAGTGTAAAGGTAACATATATGTAATTAGGTCTCTATCAAAACCAAGAGAGGGAGGACCCTTAGGGTTATTATAGTACACGATCCTGTACAAGTTCCCTTTAAATACGTGAACTTGATAATAAGGCAGCTTTATGGTAATACTCTTTATCGTATGATCTGTAGAATGAAGCCTTCTGATTGGTCAGTTTTTGTGCTGTACCAATCTGTATTGTTACTGAGATTGTCAGCATTGATCATCTCCGTCGCAATACAGAAAACATTGGTACGGAGGGGACATTCTCAGATGCAATACAGATGATCACACGATAAAAACGTTATAGAATGATTTGAAGTGCAATACAGGATATATTCTGTCTCGATATTCTGTATTGGCACTCGACTTCGTCTCGTTCCAATACGGAATTTCTCGAGCAGAATATATCCTGTATTGCACTTCAAATCATATGATAACTTATAGTATTTGTACGTATTACTAAAAGTTAACACAGTTACAGGTACTTGTAAAGTAGGCTCTCTGATATTAAATAATTTATTGATGATATTTCAGGTTTCATCGACGAACATAACTATTTTACAACATACGCATTCCCATTTAATGGTACCAACTACATGATGCTATGTTATTTATGAGTCATGGGATGCACAATGTGAAATGCAAATTCAGAATTGCATAAATATGTTTCAAAAAGTACAGGGTATTCTGAAGCGTATCGCATCTTTATGTACTGCAATAATGCCTGGGTCACATTTGCACATTGTATTCAATTTTGAACAAATTACTCAATCGCCCGGGCGCCGTAGCGAAAATCGGAGCAAATGTGACCAGGGCATAAGTAAACGATAGTACACTACAATGTTATATGGGTCAATGTCCTGCAAATTGATGAGCAGAATGGGATTTTCCAGATTCTTTGTGGATTTTCTATTTTCAAGAATATTTTTAAAGTAATTGTACTTAAATACTTATATAGACCATTTTCTCATAATTTCAGTCATGATCCACTTCAAATGGGAAATAACCCATTTACTGAGGAAATGTAAAGAAAATCTAAATATGATCTGTCATATCTGAAAATATATCCTATCGCTAAGATATTGAAACATAGCCTATATAACTGAAATAAGTATACCACTGTAGAAGTGCATTCTGGGAACTAATGAATATAAACCGAAGAACAAGGTTTATTTTTTGTTACACAGACTGTTGTGTTCCTCGAATGAGCGGAGCGAATGAGGAGTTCCGACACTTCAAAATGATTTCCTTGATTTCATGATTTCCTTGAATCAAGTGACGTCATAAATGGTTCCGGCATGATTTGCTAGAATCAAGCCACGCCATAAATGGTTTGAGATCAACATCGGCATCTTTGAGTTGGCTATGGGATATTTTTATGGTTTTTAATTGTTATGATTGTGTTCGAATCAACTGTAATTGAACTTAGAGTGGCATAATAAGATTATATAATGGTTCATTCTGTATATCTTGCATTTTATACTCTCGTGAGAATATAATATATTCACTCGTTCGCTACGCTCACTTCTGAATATATCATATAGGCCTACTCACTCGAATATAAACACGATATACAGAAAGACCCATTATATAACCTCATAATATACAATATGGACACACCTTTTTTAAAACTCGTAATTGAACGTGTACAATAATGGTCCTCTGTGGATAATTTGTACTGTTTATTTGGCCAACTGAGTATAACGGTTTATGGGAAATTATTTTTATAAGGTCCCTTAAAAAGTTTATTCAGAGAGAGGCAGTAATTACTAATCACGTAGGCCGAAATGTTTCACGTAAAGGTTCTCAAAACGTATAACTAAACTTCTGTAATATCCTCGAGAATCGTAAAGATAGCCATGAGGTTTTATTTTATTTTTATCATTGGCTAGGCAAAGGTTGACTTTTTGACCCGGCTTTGAACTGCAACACGCATTAGTGAATACGTGTCTTTATATAATTCATTACATAATAAAACTTAGAGTAATCCCCAGAGTGAATAATGAATGTGAAAGCGTAGGTACAGGTTCACGGTGTTATAGCATGACGGTTACGCCACCTCTGAAAACGATGTTGGACAGCTACGTTCACTGATTTATCCAATAAAATGGCCGCGATGGAAGAGAAAAGTAAGGTTGGTGCATTATTTTCTACTACTGTGTATCAATGAAAGGAAGAACGATTTATGTAAGTATCGCATTCGGTGATACATTCGGTAATGTATATTTTGAATGTAGTCTTTGCAAATTCATGCCCGGGGATAACATGAAATAAGAGAAAAACTGTCGAGTTTGAAATTCAAAACTACACAAAATTTTAGTAATTTGTTTATTTTTGTTGTTAGGGCATGGTCTACACTGCCTAAAAACCCTGTGGTATATATGTTGATGTACGGTTACGCGAACCTGATTCAAATATGAAACCCCGATTCATTGTTGTTAATTTTGTCATCTTGATCCTAAATCTTCTTTTGCCTCTTCATTGCTATCTTTTACACTTTCATCGGTTTCATAAATAAAGCAAGCAACAGTTTTTTCCTTGCCATATAGAGGCTGAAACAAGAGCGTCTCTTGCGAGTCCTGAGAACAAATATTGAAAATTCAATATTCTATTTCTTACCCATTATAACAATAACATGGATAGAGGCTATCAGATCTAGCAACCTTGACTTGACAGATGTGCATGCACGTTACCGTCCGCTAAATATCTTATGTACAACTAATACAATACGTTACCGTCGAATTCGATAGAAGTCATACGTAGTCGTCTAACGACATTGCGTTTGAAACCTTATTATTTACGTTATACACCACGTTCCCGTTCTGGATTTGTCATTTTATGCCTTGTTTATACACAGTTTACCTACAGTTAATATTCAGTGGCTCTGAGGCACATGTAGAAAACATGAGAAAACACGAGAATGGACCAAAAATTATAAACTTGGATATCTCAGTCGGTAGGTTTACAGCTTATATTCTGTTCCTTGTAGACCACCTGGCAGATTTGACCCAGTCTTTATAACCACCCATATATACGTCACCGAATGGAACTAGTTTAAAAGGAAATCTTATCTGTGAATATTGCCTACAGGCGAGAAAGAGTACATGCTGCCTTGAACACGCCTTGACGTAACCGTCATGCTATAGCACCGTGAGGTAGAGGTATTCAACGCTTTTGCGAGGATCATTTGTACCGTTGGGTTTGGTGAATATACACTGACAGAAACTAGAATGCAGTGCGCCAGGTGTGATTGTTCGTTGAAGAAAGTGGCAAGAAACAAAGTCATTGCTTTGAGATTTGACCTTCGATGACTTTCTCAAGATAAAAAAGTCAAAAAGGTATTTTTCAACTTGCTTCAAAAATGGGATCTTTCAAAATCTTCTACAAGTTCTCAGAAGTTCGAATCTGAATTTACAGTCTGTTAAACTGCTTCAAATACAATAGTCCATGGTATGACTTCCGAATATGAGGGATCCGTGGCACACTATAGCGCAGCAACATTTGAAGCAATATTTATGAAGATGTATATGTCTTAATTCTTATGAAATAACATTTGCTGAAAAAACTTCCGGCTTTCGGGTCGAAAAATGTCTCATAACAAACGTAAAAAAATTGATTCTAACTTTTATACATCTTATAAGACACAGACCGTTATTCTAAGCATACGAACAAAAATAGACTATCACAATGTTAAAATATACTATAATTTTACTCTAATTGTCGGTGCTTAATAATTGTTAATTACGCAAGTGTGTTTTTCAGATTCTGTTTGATTTTTCAAATATGAGCCAAGCCAATTCAACAAAATTGTGTTTATCTCAAAACGTATTGAGACCCATTTTGGGAAAAACTAGCATAATTTAAGCATTTGTCATTCTAATATAAAAGTGATTCATTTGTAGCATTTATCTTTTTAATACCTGAGAAACAATACAAAACGTCGATACACTGATTACATAATTTTTGGGCATTGATAATAACCTCAAACTCATGGCCTAGAAACCCAAAATCATATATTTAAAATCATTTTGTATTATTTTCCGTTGCATTGTGTACTCCAAATTGTGAAAATTGTAATTTTCTTTTTCAGTAATTTTTGACCTCTGTTAATGGCAGGCATAATTCAGCCTAAAAGCCGGAAGTATATTAAACGGTTATAATAACAATTATTCGGGAACATATGTAGGTATGTCAATGTTAGGTCAAATATCGCTGCGCTATAGTGTGCTACCAGCTCCTTTATTAGACGTCCTAGAGATTTCATACCATAGACTACAAGCGGTTTAACCTGAGAAATAACAAATCTAGAGGTGCATACCAATGACATTTCGTCCAATTATTTCCACATTGTTACAATTGCATTTTCGCTGATAAAAAGAAATCAGAGGTTGAAGTTTAGGTCTTCATAACTTTTGAGTAGTAATTTTTAAAAACTCATTTTTTCGTACAGGTAATCATGTGTATATGAACGCCTTACAGAGCAAAAATCACTAATTAACAATAAATAATTTTGAACAAAATACTCAATCGGCCGGGCGCCGTAGAGAAAATCAGAGCAAATGTGACCAGGGCATAAGTAAAAACATATATGATTGATGATGCTGACTTGGCATGAAAAGCATTTGCAAAGATAAAAACAGAATCATAACATGAGAGTGGAGATATTTTATTAGCATGGACAAGGAGTGAAAATTAACATCTATAGAAACCTATTACTTCAAAAAGACCATGACATGAAGGTGGAATAAGCATTTGAAGAAAATGAGGAATAAATTAAATGTATCATTATGATTTGTTGAATTAGCATTTGTAGAAAGTAAAGATTTAGCAATTTGGCATGAAGGGGAAACAAGCAAATATATATCATCAAATATACAGGAAATAAACATTAAAATAAGCAGTAAAAGGGTATTAGCATTTGTAAAAAATAAGTAATAAACGAAATATGCTATGAAATAAAGTTGACATGAGCTTTTTTAGAAGTAAAAAGTAAATCAAAAATATGTAAATCATGCTTTCCATATAGATGTTATTCGCATTTGTAAAAGGAAATGAATGAAAAATGCCATGACACGACGCTTAAGGAGGGTCAACATTTGTTGAAAATCAGACATGAACAAAGTATACCAATGCATTTGTAAAAACTGGGGTATGAAAAAATAAGCAAAAAAATGAAGAAGGAATTGGCTTTTTTATAAAATGAAATTAACAAAATATATCCTCCATAACATTTGAGAGGAATTAGCATTTGTAGAAAATAAGGAATGAAAAATACCATTTATAAGATGAAGGAATAAACAAAATATATCATGTATAACATTTGAGTGTAATTGGCACTTGTAGAAAATAAGGATTGAAAAATACGATTTATAAAATGAAGGAATTAACGAAATAAATCATGTACAACATTTGAGTGGAATTAGCATTTGTAGAAAATAAGGAATGAAAAATACCTTTTATAAAATGGAGGCCGGAATAAACAAAACATACCATGTATAACATTTGAGTGGAATTAGCATTTGTAGAAAATAAGGAATCAAAATTATCATTTATGAAATGGAGGAATAAACAAAATATATATTGTATATCATTTGAATGGAATAAGCGTTTGTCGAAAAACAGGAATTAAAAATACCATTTAAAAAATAAAGGAATAAACAAAATACATCATGTATAACATGTGAGTGGAATTAGCATTTGTAAAAAAGGAATGAAAAATACCATATATAAAATGAAGGAATAACAAAATACATCATGTAAAACATTTGAGTGGAATTAGCATTTGTAGAAAAAAGGAATAAAAATACCATTTATAAAATGAAGGAACAAACAAAATATATAATGTACAACATTTGAGTGGAATTAGCATTTGTAGAAAATAAGGAATGAAAATACCATTTATAAAATGAAGGAATAAACAAAACATATCATGTATAACATTTAAGTGGGATAAGCTTTTGTAGAAATAAGGAATTAAAAATACCATTCATAAAATGAAGAAATAAACAAAATATATCATGTATAACATTTGAGTGGAATAAGCATTTTTATAAAATAAGGAATGAAAAATACCATTCATAAAATGAAGAAATAAACAAAATATATCATGTATAACATTTGAGTGGAATTAGCACTTATAGAAAATAAGGAATGAAAATACCATTTATAAAATGAAGGAATAAACAAAATATAACATGTACAACATTTGAGTGGAATTAGCATTTGTAGAAAATAAGGATCAAAAAATCCCATTCATTGAATGAAGGAATAAACAAAATATATCACGTATAACATTTAAGTGGAATTAGCATTCGTAGAAAATAATGATTAAAAAATAATGTAGAATACCAAATTACTGGGATTAGCATAAGTAGAATATAAGGGTTGTTAAAAGTAGTATGTGAAGTGTATATATGAAAACTGTTGGATCTACTGTAAAAAAGTTTGCCCGAAAGTAAGTATGAATTTTATGACATGGTAAATATCTAGTTTGATCCTGTCAATTTGATCCAAAAATATCTTCATGTGATTGGAACTTGTATGTTTCGTGTGTCCTACATGGAAGAAAGATCAGTATTTAAATTCATATATTAATCAGTATGCTCAGAATTAAGATAATGTGATTATAAGTTTTGATTGTGCATCACAATTTGCAGTACAAGTTCAATGTCTTGAGATACATTTTGTTATACTGATATGCAATTTCTAAAAAGATAATAGGAAATCCTTTCAAGGATAATATACTGGTAACATCAATGGTGTCAGAGTCTTCTATTGTATGTTAATAAAATAAGGAGAGCGAATTAAATCATGTATTATTGACAATTTTGACAGATCAACACTGGTGTCATCACTGATAGTGATAGTGATGGGGATAGCGATGACAATACGCTGCCACCAATAGACATGGACGCACTCGGTGAATCCAGCAGTAGTGGCAGTAACCAAGACGACTCGTTCGAGGTGTGTAGACTTAGCATAAGCATTTAATATGAAGGAATACACAAAATATTATATCATGTATAACATTTGAGTGGAATTAGCATTTGTAGAAAATAAGAAATGAAAAATACCATTTATAAAATGAAGGAATAGACAAAATATATATCATGTATAACATTTAAGTGGAATTAGCATTTGTAGAAAATAAGGAATGAAAAATACCATTCATAAAATGAAGGAATAAACAAAATATATCATGTATAACATTTGAGTGGAATTAGCATTTGTAGAAAATAAGGAATGAAAAATACCATTTATAAAATGAAGGAATAAACAAAACATATCATGTATAACATTTGAGTGGAATTAGCATTTGTAGAAAATAAGAAATGAAAAATACCATTTATAAAATGAAGGAATAGACAAAATATATATCATGTATAACATTTGAGTGGAATTAGCATTTGTAGAAAATAAGAAATGAAAAATACCATTTATAAAATGAAGGAATAGACAAAATATATATCATGTATAACATTTGAGTGGAATTAGCATTTGTAGAAAATAAGAAATGAAAAATACCATTTATAAAATGAAGGAATAGACAAAATATATATCATGTATAACATTTAAGTGGAATTAGCATTTGTAGAAAATAAGGAATGAAAAATACCATTCATAAAATGAAGGAATAAACAAAATATATCATGTATAACATTTGAGTGGAATTAGCATTTGTAGAAAATAAGGAATGAAAAATACCATTTATAAAATGAAGGAATAAACAAAACATATCATGTATAACATTTGAGTGGAATTAGCATTTGTAGAAAATAAGGAATGAAAAATACCATTTATAAAATGAAGGAATAAACAAAATATTTCATGTAGAACGATTAAGTGGAATAAGCACTTGTAGAAAATAAAGAAAGAAAAATACCATTTATAAAATGGGAGAATAAACAAGATATACCATGTATAACATTTGAGTGGAATTAGCATTTGTAGAAACTAAGGAATGAAAAATACCATTTATAAAATGAAGGAATAAACAAAACATAATCATGTATAACATTTAAGTGGAATTAGCATTTGTAGGAGATAAGGAATGTAAAATACCACATAAAATGAAGGAATAAACAAATATTTCATGTAGAACAATTGAGTGGAATTAGCACTTGTAGAAAATAAGGAACGGAAAATACCATTTATAAAATGAAGGAATAAACAAAATATATCATGTAGAACAATTAAGTGGAATTAGCACTTGTATATAATAAGGAATGAAAATACCATTTATAAAATGAAGGAATAAACAAAATATATCATGAAGAACAAATAAGTGGAATTAGCACTTGTAGAAAATAAAGAAAAAAAAACATTTATAAAATGTTGGAACGCTAGACCACTTGGTTGAGGAGGAACCACACACGGTGAGTCAAAGTAAACCCAAATCTGTGAGAATACATAATCCCCAAAAGGGGATTAATTAGATCCGAATTAGATTAACGATTTGTGATATAATACTTTAATATGACACATTTAACGCCAAGTCCATATTTTCGTATTTTCAACTGAGAAACAGATTGTACATAAATATATTATCTAATGACACAGAACAGAAGATTCCACAATTACAAATATTTTCATTAGATAGGAATCCAATCAATCCATGTGCTTAGGTCGTATAATAAATATAAATCGAAATGTGGACCTAATTATTCTATCCAAAAAAGCGTCAGTCTATGCATCAATCCATTTATCCAAATCCTTTTATTCGGGAAGTAGTATAAAAAGAGGACACATGGGTTCATCCAAAAGTGATTGGAATTTCGACATTCAAAACTGCTACATCACAACCTATCCAAGTGATCCGTAGCATCATGTTTTTATATTACTACAGAATAACACTGATTAACCTGAACTTACCGCAAAGAAATGGAGATAATGTTTCACAGATAGTTTGGCAGAGACCGCCCTAATTGCAAGAGAAATTCTTGCACAACAATGGCAATGTTAAGATCTTAACTATAATATTGTATTATTTATTCTTTCTCGGCTATTTTCTGCCACAACCGCGGGAATTCAGTTTTATCAATATCTTGCTTTTACACAGTTTATACAATACTCATCATTGTCTCTTCAACCGCAGATAATACAGCTATATTTAGTACGCTGTTTTTATTCAACATGACTTTCACACCCAATCGTTTTCAATGTTTATGTTACGATACTGCGAAGCACTATTGGATTATGTTAAAAGTTAAGTTTTGCATTAATTTTTTCAAGATACAGACTATCGCACAGACACTTGCACAGACATTCACACAAATACTCACATAGATAATCACACAGACACTCACATATACACAGAAACGCACATACTCACTCTTACAGACACTCATACATACACACACGCACACAGAAACGCACACAGATACTCGCATGGGCACTTCTACTCAGAGACGCACTTAGACACTCGCACAGACACTCACACTGACATTCACACAGATACTCACACAGACTCTCACACATACACAGAAACGCAAACAAACACTCTCATATACACAGAAAATAGAAATATTACGCATTATATCTTCCAGATTGGACCCGAGTATCTTGGGCCGAGGTGCGGCATATGTGGACGGACCAGACGAACGGGGGATCCAATGGTCAAACTGGCGTGTGAGGTCCAGTTGAACATGGCGCGACTTCATCATATCATACTGGATCCACGTGTCAAGATTTGCCAGTCACACCTTTTAAATAATGGGGACCTTAAGCATGACACTGTTCCAATGAAACACTTCAATTTTGCCACAGGTGGAATTGAAGTTCTTCCTCAAAGCAGGGCAACCCCGATAATCAATGAGTTGTGTGGCGTTGTTATATGACATTGCTAGGTAACAGAGCCCCGTTTGACTTCACTAGAATGTCTGACAACACTTGTCTTATACAGACGGGTTTTGACAAGGTCACCCTGTCCATCATGTCGAAATACCTACCACATGTTAGGAACACAAAAAAACGTTCCAAAATGAACGCTTTGTTAATATTCTGGATGAAGGTGAAAAGTAACGACCCCTACCCCAATATTGCAAGTTTATTTAACATTACCGAGAAGTTGCTAAGCAGAACAGAAAATTCAGTAATGGATGACCTTTTCAAATACTTTGTACCTAACTACCTTGGGTTTAACCATCTTTCAAGGAATGGCGCCAAAATCCATATGACAGACTTTGGCACAACTTTTTTCGGAAATGATTCAATAGCGTTAATTTTAGGCCTAGCTAGCGTATCTCTTCCTTGCAACGATATGTCATCTATTCGCATGGGATAATGCTTGGTCGAATGATCATATTTTGCAAAGTGGGCAAAATCGACAATCGCCTCGCGGACAACTTTAAAAATCACTGAAGTCGGTGCATGGGACCAGCTGCTATTGAAAGAAAGTTTTGATACCATGCTCAACATGCAAGATTGCATCCCATGCATTCAATTATTCATATGACCACCATTTCTATACTGCTTCGCTCTTGTGGAGTAAACTTTTTTACTTTTCGTGGAATATTTCTTGTGATAATTCATAGTATATCATCTCCATCATCCAGAAATGATCAACATCCAAAAATTATTTGACAATTCATTCATACTAAAGCGTTGAGAATAAATTGAATTCATAACTGATTATACTTGCCATCAAAAATGGTTGCAGTGTATCGACACACGATTCAAGTGCATTTAGTCCCAAATTATGTTGAACAGTCCAATCCCAAACTCCATTATACAGCATTTACTTGCGAGACAATAATATCAATAGCTCGTATTTTGCATATTTTCACCTGGTGATTCCAGATTGAAACAGACATGTAATCATTTTAATGTTTTATTTTCGTCATTAAAACCTATAAAATAAGATACCAAAAGACAACTATGCTGTATTTTATGAAAAATGTATCTACACTATACTCGAATGACATTTGTATATAGCTGCAGGTTGCATTTGTTTTGGATAATCAAATGTGTAGGCTCTTATATTTAGATGTTTTTCTGCCATGTTATTTTCCAAAAAAATAACATGGTTGGAACATGACGTCACAGGTTTATTGCACATCAATAAGTGAATGTGAAATATACAAAATGTTATAGGTGTACAATGGAATATTTTTCCATATATAAGGATTCTGTGGTCTTTTGATTCCCTATTTTTGTTTGATTTATAGACGAAAATGAAACATTTACTGTAATCCAGCTGTAGGTACGTATATTCACTGGTGATCCACTCGATTACGCTGGTTACCGAAACGGTAAAAATATAGGACATCGACGATTACTGAGACATGGCGTTACTTTGTTACCCCTTATCATACCAAACTAGTTCTTACCCGTTCTTGCCAGTCCTACGAAAACTTCGTAAAACGGGCTCAATCTGGCTGTGGTCGGGAATTATGTCTAAAATAATTAGCTACTTCGTTCATAAACAGTCTTCAATACGTCCATCTCATTCACAGTTCGTTCAGGTCGCACCAGGTTGGTGTGCAACGTCGTATAACGCGTCCCTTAGTCTAGAAGGTCATCATGACCTGATTACAGAACGGTATGGTCGCCATCGAATTTTGAATCGATTCAAAATTCTAAAATCACCTTCCCGTCTGAGAGCGTTCATGAAGTTCGTAAATAGACCTTAGAAAGTTGCAGCTACGTTCATTCCGTTCGCACACATTGTAAAACCAGTTTTGAAAAACGCACTGGCAACTTGTTTGGTGTAATAGCTATATTTTTTGCTACCTCGTTCATAAGCAGTTTAAACCCGTTTGCAATTAGTTCTACCTCGTTCTCAATACGTCCTCAGACAGTTCAACTCGTTGTTAAAACGTCCCTAGTAGGATTGAAGTACGACGGCTCCGTTCGTAGTACGCCCAGCTCGTCGTTAGTAGGTTGTCACTCGTTCTAGTTGTAGAACGTATCGACCACGAGAACATTTTGAGCATGTTCTAAGTTCTAGGGGACCTATCCGTTCGAGTACGTTCGATGAAGTTTGTAAATAGACTCCAAACGGTTTTAAGTACGTCCATTCCGTTCGTACACAGCTGAAGCCCGTTTTCGAGAACGTAGTGAAAACTAGTTTGGTGTGATAGTAGGGTTATGCAAATCCCACGCAGGTGATAAATACGTGCAACGAGACAGCAAAATTGTAGAAGTTTATGTATGTTGTTGATTCATGTATCCAATGAGTCCTCATTACGTACACGTTTGTCTGCGGAAAACATGCACCGAAGTATGTAACCAAAGGGTTTTTCCTACGATGGTATGCTGAATATCTCTAGTCACTAATTGAGATTCAATAGATTTTCATTCAATGTTGATGATTTTCCCTATAGACATGGCTTCATATGAAAGCACATATAGTATACTATGTGGTTGTTCTGCAAGCTGTTAATTAACTTTATGTTCACCATTTATTGTTATTATCACAATGTAATTTTTTATTGGTTACTCAAGAGATCGTTTTACAAGATAAAGCAATTCACTCAGGACAATCAAGTATTTCATTTCCCATTACTGTATTTTGACAAATATCAGAAAATATTAGCTGCCATATATAGCATGAATTATAAAATGTTGTACTAGATCCTTACATTTTTCAAATAGTTGCCTAAAATGTCCACTTGACTCTATCTGTATATTGTTTCGATTTATCAACAGCGAACTCATCGTATTTTATATATTAGTTTTACTTAAAATGTGATCATTTAACATACGGTAATTCTTTTGAACGTTTTCAACAAATTGTACACTCCTTTCTCCAGTTCTAATGTTTGGGAATGTTTCATTCTCGTTTGCGTTGTCTTCAAAAGTGACATTTTCATGGCTCTCATTCATGTGCGCACATGTATTGTTATATTGTTGTATTTGTTATTGTTATCGAAAATTAGTTTTAGATTATGTAAGAAAATGTTCAATTTGGATAATATGTAATTATCATGTACAGGATGGCAATTGACAAACTCTCACACGTTAAACTACTGCACTCTTCAATAACAACATGTAGTTACTGAAAATTACTCGTTTATGCCTTGGTCACATTTCTTCCGATTTTCACTACGGCGCCCGGCCGATTGAGTATTTTGTTTAAAATTAAATACAATATTGAACAAAACACTCAATGATCCAGGCTTTTAGTGACAATATGTGGGAGCATCGAAGATTTAATGATGTTTCTTTTGCCTTATTTCACGATCTGTAGATAGTTTTCATGACATTTTTAGCAAAAACGTGTGTGTCAGAGTATGTTTAAGGGAATATGCAAGTTTGTGATGAACGATCGTTCAAAAGACGACAGTTTCATCAATATAATATCTCACTAGTATTACATAAACGGTAGGATGATTCTATTGTCTTATTGTCATATGAAACTGACAAACGTTCGTAATAAAAATGTCCTCGAAATAATTCGTGAAATAAGGAAAAAGGAAATCTTAACTTCGAGATGACATGACGATATTTTGTTACCGAAACGGATCCTAGTTTGAAGAGTACAGTGTAGTTCGATTGAAGTAGCTGCGATGAGGCTACACAGATAATTAATTGTTGCAGAATATCATCAACATAACTAAATGACATGTAGTATTGTCCGGATGTAATTAAATAACAGTTGTAGTATATGTAGAATAGAATTTTGAATAAAAAGATATTATATATGATAGTTGATAAATCTGAATGTGCATTTTGTTTGTTCAATTAAGTAAGCTTTAGATTTATTTTATTTGAGATAGAATGCAAAAACAGCATAGTACGAGAGATGAGCAATCCGGTTTGGTGAATGGATTCTCGTATTGGAAATGATTATTAGCAATTGTTATATTCAATTATACTCAAAAATGGAAACCGACCTTTATATAACTCATATAACGGATGATCACACTTGACAATTGTCATATCCGATATGCATGGCTTATGTTTAATACTTTATCCAACGATTATTGTGGAATCTGTACAATAACACCCATTGATGTTTCTGATATTCTCGTGTGCTACTCATACGGCTGATATCGTTTATGTACAGCCATTTTGTAAACTTGAATGAAATGTTTTAATTTTATGAATTATTGAAAATCAACGTGTGATCAAAACCTAATACCAGATCATTTTGCCTCTTAGGTATGAAATATTTAATATCAACTCGGGAATACAAACATATCACTCAAAACAATCTGGGTTTTGTATTAAATCATCTTTGTGAAAAGCTGTATTTCATTTAGAGAGAATATTTTAATGCATTTTATGAATGGATTTTGGCAGTATTTCATTTTTGTTTTAAGTTTTATTTCCATTTTCATCTCCCATAAGGATCCTAATTCCCCTTATCCTCTAGTAGTCACTCCCGAAACTAATCAAAATATTGTTCTTAAAAACCTTTTGTTATCGAAACATAAATCGATATCTTAAACAAATCAAAAATGCCAATCAATAAAAAGAACCAATGGAATAATTAATAAAGCAGGCATCACTAACGGCTTTTCGAGGAGGGGAAATATGAATATGAATTCGGGTATATGAGCTGGTATATGAGGTTCTGGTTGTTTAGATTATCCCAAAGTCAATATAATACATTTCCCCAAGAACTCGAGGCATGGGTTTCAAGGACAGATATAGAATGGAACCGACTACAGATTGGTATTTTTATCCCATACCACTCTGATGGCGACGATAAACACTGATGGCGAGCGGCGGAGATTCTGTAAGAGACAGAATCAAGATATTTCGAGATATTTGGATTATCTCGAGGCCAATATACACTTCTATAATGATAACATTATATCTGCCCGAAGGTCGTAGGTCCCGAGGGTAGACACATTATATTGGCCCAGGGATAATCCCAATATCCTTAACTGACTATAAGATGATCTGTTTATTCCCCCAACAATCTTGCTCAACTAGTTACATTGTTCAATTGGCCGAGTTCAGAAAAAATCAACCGTAGGATTTTTTTTAGAATAGTCATGTCAAGTTTTGTTTTCTTGACCGTAGTAGGATTTTCCTGTTCTTTCAATCAGATATTATCCACATTTACATTTTCGTATCTTTGATCATTTACAGGGAAGAGTACAGTATATTCCTTCCCTTGTTTCAATCAGCAAACAGATCGCGATCGTCTTCATTTTTCGCCATTCCACCAACATACGAACGGCGATTGTAACGTAGCGGGCAGATATCGGGGCAGATATAAAATACCCGCTCAGGCCGAGACGTTAAGCTATATCTGCCCGCTGACCGTGAACTGTGATTAAATTAAAACGGATGTTTGAGGTGTGTAAACGAGCCAGGATACGCAAATAACACATATGAAGCTACATTTTGATTAATCCGCAACACGAGACTGGACTCCGATTATAATATGTTGAATTTAATTCATTCGTTTTACTATCTACACATTCCCTTTTGACTTGAAAACAATGAAACAGTGCTTCCCTCTTTAAAATAATTAATCATTAAAAGCGTAGAAAACTTGAAATATAACTAGTCAATCCCCGGGAATCTGAGCCTCCTATATTTTAACATGGGAAAAGTGGAAAAAGGTCTCAAAAACACATTTCTAGGGACGCGCCTCTCATTTATTTTCGTTTTCTAAGATTTCTGATAACTAGGTATCTTCCAACTGTGACACTTTGCTTCTATCTTATAAGGCATTGCAATGATTGAATCACAAGTGAAGGGTCTAACCTTAAAAAATGAGTTCATGGCTTTGCTAAATATGTTCTTAAGAAAAAAGATTTTTTATTACACATGTTGTCTTTTGGTATATCAAAATCCACCTCATTTCTAAAAAAGTGTCAAAATTCCATGATGATAACTTATAGAATAAAAGAGTTGCAGCATTCTAAAAAGCTCTCCTTATCGGGGGTAGACCTTTAGTACTATTATAATTGATTTATTGGTTGATTGGTCTAGAAAGCAATGTTGGTAGGTGTGAGCTCAGTAATACTGTAAAGCAATATGACGTCATAAGATATATTATAATAGCATTGTTTTTTCTGAGAATTTGAATGACGTCACATTATGATTTCCCCTAATTGTTGTTATGTAAACAGATACACGAATCTCGACAGCGAATTGTGGAAATCGTATGATATTGGTGTTTTTCTCTGAACTCTGAAGTCAGATTTCTACCAAAGCCTGCCTAATTATGGGTGAGTATACTTTTAATCACTTAGTAAACTTCAAAGAATAATTTTTCAAGTAATAGATGCATTGCACAGTGGTATTTATTAAAAGTTTCATGCATGTTTTCAAAGTCACAATATTTTGATCTCACGACATGACGTCGTGATAATGAAATCTGATTCTATCATGAATTCTAAGAATCTGATTGACGTCACAATCAGATTCAACCATATTGTTGTTATAGTGGCATTGCTATTGTTATGTAGTATAAACAAATCACGGAAAAAAGAAGCCGATCGTAATAAAATAATTATATAAAAGCCATAAAAGACACAGAAAGACAAAAGAGGTTCTGTTATATGAAGCAGATCGTCATATCATTTGATCATGGGTGAGTTTTAAGTTTAAACTTCACTGGTCAGTATCACGTGAAGGTTACGGCCGTCACTTTCGCATAAAAGATGGCGGACGGGAAGTGTCGTTTCCGATATTTTTTAGTTTTCATCGAATGAAAATACTTTATAGTTGACGCAATGCTTTGCTATTTGAATTAATATAAACCAGGCTTATGTGACATGGCAACTCTGGAGTACATGGCAAATCCTGTGGAGCACCCAATTGTTTACACAGCTCATCAGCTAATTTTTTTTCTCTTCCAAGTTAGTTTCAAATAGAGGAAACTCCACTTATTATGAAATTGCCCCATACAATTCCATTGAAAAACATTGAAATTTTCGGATCAATTATGAAAAAACTAAGATTTCAGTTACTTAACCACATATACCACGAGTTGTTGCTCCATATGCCCCCCTTGAAACTTGAAATGTCTTTTGGAAAAAGAGCCGCCAAAGTCAAAAGATCTCACCGCATTTCCTATCTTTTCAGATCTATTTGAATTTTCAACAATTTTCAACAGATTTAAAACTCAAAACCACCGTCACAAAAAGTCAAATATTAGAAGTGAACCCCAAAATTTCGTCATACTTCAAGTTTTATGAAATTATACACATACGAGATAACAAATAAAATGTATATGTACAGTCTGTACATTTTCACTGGTTGCATTGATAAAACTTGATTTCCATCAACCATCATCTGCGACATCTTTGGAGTAATTGCATACTTCGTATCATTCATTTGTTTATTTTTAAGCACCAGCCGGGCGAGCTCACTGTTCCCAACCAATCTGTCTTGTTAGTTAGCATTGGCGAATTGTGACAGCTCAATAAAGATCACTAGTTTTTCGATTATTACCGTTAATCTTCATAGTTTTTCTATGAATGAATATCAACATTTACCTCTCTTTTATATCACTAACTAACTGTGGGTTATGCTCCTTAAGACCTTCCAATGGTTTGCCCAAGATGGGCCAAGATTTTACTATGATGCCTCTTTAAATTAATTTATCGCTATATTGGTTTAGTTCATACACATCACCATATAAGGCATTATGAAGACGTTCCCATTGCTTTGAGATTATACCCTGGGCCAATATTTCACTTTGTTGCCCTTTGAAATGAGGCATGCTATATCGGCTTCAGCTCTTGAATATCACTCATTGTTCTACATGAAGTTCATACATATCAACATTAATGCATTTACCACGTTTACATCTCTTTCATATCATTAACTTAATGTTACCAAATGCCTTTCATTGCTTTAAGGTCATATAGATCACTCGTTGTTTATATACGTTTCACTCCTCACTTTGCTTTGCTTTCCGTAGGTCACTTATTCTGACATCCTTTAGATCCCTCGTTACATTCAAGTCTTATACAATACAATATATTATATAATATACAATAAGTCTTATACAATATATCAAAGATAATCGTGTCTATTTAAATTACTTTGATGAATGGTCATTTTCATCATGCTAACAAATAAAATCAAATTAACTACATGAACTTTAAGGGTCTATCCTATTATACCTTTATACCACCATTTATTATGCCATATTCTTTGGATGTATAATATAAACGTGATTACACAGGGTGGTCCAAAATATCTTTTACACTTCTGATTGCGTAGCATTTTCTCGTGATAGGGATATTTCCCAAATTTGTTTCATAGACCTGTCCCGATCCCACAGACATGTAAGTTTTGTGCTGCGTAAGTTTTATTAGTATACACCACCATAGAGCCGTTTGCAATGTGCTCAATCCTAGTACACATTGTAATGTCCCTGTCCACATAATTCTCCTGATCTGTATTCAATATTCTTTATGTAATGTTGACTGATTGACAACAATTTAATGCGAAAATTATTTAGAAATATTTTATATAACTGTTTTTGTTAACATTTTTTTTTTAGTTCAATTGTTTTTGCTCCTTTCTACCAATTTTTGAGAATGAAATAAAATGTCTTTTCGAACCTTGTTGGAACAAAATAGCATATACAACATGTTTTTAGACCTCTCAATAATACAACGGAATTTTTGGTTGATTTGAAAAAAAGTTTTCAAAAAATTAAAACAAAATCCCCCAAAATAGATAAAAATCAAGATAAACCTTTTATTCATTAAAAAGATACTTTTTTAAAATCAACCAAAATTTCCTTTGCACAATTACAGTATTGAGAGACCTAAACATGTTGTGTTTATGTCGTTTTGTTCCAATGAGGTTCGGAAAGATGTTTCATTTCACTCTGGAAACATGATACCAAGAACAAGTGTTTGATGTGTTTTCTAAAACAATATAGATGAAAGTATATATATTTATTTCAAATTATATTGTTACCATTCAAAAAATGACCATTAAATTGACGATGTGTTAAATTTTTAGATTTTTTATGACTGGTTTTAGAGAAACGTGTGTTCAAAAAGTTCTCCATATCGATACCACTCCTTTGCAATTAACTCCAGCGATTCAACACCAAAGAGCTTGGATTGGGTCACAAACTATTGACCCCACGATATCTTTACAGTGATATATCAAAATTAAACTTATATCATACAAAACTTCCATGTCTGTATGACAGATCAATGAAACAATTCGGAGATCTTCCTGTCGTAAGACAATTCTACGTTGTCAAAAGTGTGAATGATATTTTTGGACCACCATGTAATACCAATATAATTTCAGGAAAGGAGTCTCAATCAAACAGGACCCTAGAAGAGGAGGTGACGAAAAGGTTACAGCCGTTTGTAGATGAAACTGAGAAACTCATAGCCGATCTCAGGAAGAAGTTGGCCAAGGATATCGAAATGGAGTGGATCAGTGAAGGTGCTAATGATGTTCTGAAAGCCCTTAGTGATGCAAGCTCTTTCAGAGAGCCCAACCCGTGCCATAAGAAGAAAGTACACTTTGGGGGAAAACATCGTGATAATTGGCTCGCAGAGAATATTGCTCCATCATTGATTGAAGACGAACGCCCACCTTGGCACTGCTCGACATCTCCTACTTCCATCCCGGACAATAGTTTTGAATTACCTGCAATAAGCAAAACCCAAATCACCGCTACACTCCAGCGAGGTAGACCAACAACAGCACGGCCATCACAGCCCCAAAGGCCAGGGAAAGCTAATGCCGCTCCCTCCCGTGCCATTCTGATGAAAGCTTCCGGGACAACATCACCTTTGGACAGCTCACCATCTCCCCCAGGCACCCTGGACAATAGTAGTGAACTGCCTGCAATAAACAAGAGCCAACTGACTGCTGCCCCCCAGCGAGCTAGACCAACAACAGCACGGCCATCAAAGTCCCAAAGGCCAGGGAAAGCTAATGCCGCTCCTTCCCGTGCCATTCTGATGAAAGCTTCCGGGACAACATCACCTTTTGACTGCTCACCATCTCCTCCTGGCACCCCGGATACAAGTTGTGAACTGCCTGCAATAAACAAGAGCCAACTGACTGCTGCCCCCCAGCGAGCTAGACCAACAACAGCACGGCCACCACAGCCCCAAAGGCCAGGGAAAGCTAATGCCGCTACCTCCCGTGCCATTCTGGTGAAAACTTCCAGAGCAACACCACCTTTGGACAGTTCACCATCTCCCCCTGGCACCCCGGATACAAGTTGTGAACTGCCTGCAATAAACAAGAGCCAGCTGACTGCTGCCCCCAAGCGAGGTAGACCAACAATAGCACGGCCAGTACAACGCCCAAGGCCAGCGAAAACTAATGCCACTCCCTCCTTTGGCATTCAAGATAAAGCTTCCGGGACAACATCACCTTTGGACTGCTCACCATCTCCCCCTGGCACCCTGGACAATAGTTGTGAACTGCCTGCAATAAACAAAAGCCAGTTGACTGCTGCTCCCCAGCGAGGTAGACCAAAAACAGCACGGCCACCACAGCGCCAAAGGCCAGCAAAAACTGATATCGCTCCCTCCTGTGGCATTCAAAAGAAACGCCTCATGTGCAACTGCTCGCCATCGACTCCTGGCTCTATGGGACATCCTTTGATAGACAACGACCAGTTTACTGCAACCATTCCGTGTAAAGAGCAAAGGCCGACAATATCACATCCTGCACAGCGCCAAAGGCCAGAGAAAAGTAATATCGCTCCCTCCTGTGCTACCGAAGAAAAACGCCCAATGTGCAACTGCACGCCATCGCCTCCTGGCTCCGCGGAACTTCTTTTGAAAAACAACGACCAGTTTACTGCAATCATCCAGCGTAAAGAGCCAAGGCCGACAATATCACATCATACACAGCGCCAAAAGCCAGTGAAAACTAATATCGCTCCCTCCTGTGCTATCCAAGAAAAACGCCCAATATGCAACTGCACGCCATCGCCTCCTGGCTCCGTGAGACTTCCTTTGATAGACAACGACCAGTTTACTGCAACCATCCCGCGTAAAGAGCAAAGGCCGACAATATCACATCCTGCACAGCGACGCAGATCAGTGCCAACCAATATTGCCATTGAAGACAACCAAATGTGCAACTGCACGCCATCACCTATTTGCCCTGCGGAACTCCCTTTAATAGGCAACAACCAGCAATTTACTGCAGCCATTCCAGGGAGAGAGCCCAGGCCGACAACATCACGCCCAACACAGCGCCGTAGATCAGGCCCAGCCAATATCGCCATTCAACAGAAACGTCCGATGTGCAACTGCACACCATCGCCTCCTGGCTCGGGGGAACTCCGTCCAATAAGCCAATCAAATGCAGCCACCCCGCCAAATGTGCCGAGACAGCGCTACATACAACAGTCACGACCATCTAGGCGTGCAGGCGGTCCAACCCCGGCTCCACCAGCCACCAGGAAGCCCTCTACTCAAATGCAAGGATCCACGGCAATACACAAACGCAAATTTAAGGAAAAGACCAACCAACAAAGCCTTGCTCAAAAATTGGAGGACAAAATGAAAAGGGCCGAAGAAAATCATAGACGGGAGATTGAAAAGAAAAGAGGAAGAGCGCAACACTCTCTGGATTGGGTGAGTAATAATTCATTATTTCACCAAACTCATGGTTTTATATGTATACTTTTCATTTTTCGAAATTTTTCATTTATATTGGGGTTTATTCCATAATACTACTGGTTTCCCAGGGGAATAAGAAGGAATAAAAATCGTATTGAATCGTATTACATGAAAAAATCGTATTGTCCCCGGGAATAAATCGTACTGGAGCGTATTACATGAAACAATCGTATTGTCCCTGGGAAAAATCGTTTTGGAACGACGTATCAACCTATTTTTGGTTTCCCGGTTATTTTTTAACCTTGGCTTATTGATAAAAGTACAGGTATTATCCAAATGTAACATTTTAGAGGAATGTATTATGGAATAAATAGGTCATTTCTGGTCGGGATTGAATATGGGTTTTATTCCTCGGAAAATATGATATCGACCTTGAGCAAAATGATATTGACACTCGGTCGCTGCGCTTCCTCGGTCAATATCATATTACCCTTCGGTCAATATCATATTGTCCCTCGGAATAAAACCCATATTCAATCCCTCCCATTAAATAACCTATATATATTCGTGAAAACTACTTTGCATTATTTTCCTAAATGGAATCGTCTTTTTATACTTTTAGACATTAAGAGTCATTGTTGTAATGAAACAAAAAAATGATGATTGCATCACTGAGATTTACTATTCCGAAGAGCCAGTTGTAATTGACCAATGAGAGAACGAGTATCACAGCATGGAAACAATAATACATAATATTAATCGAAAGATAATTAATTTTTGTTGTTATTATATTCCAGTGGGAGACTGGTCTAGCTAAAAACTTAGAGCTTCACGAGAATGATCCAGATGATACTTATGTTAGGGCACGTGCCAAAGCTAATGAAGTGGCAAAAAGAATTGCATAGATTGTTATTTACATCATTATCACAGTAATTCACGGATGAGATTCATTCCCAACTCTGCGAGGATGGTTCACTTTTTATTTTTTTATTTTTATAATTTGAAAATTTGGAGCATATACCGTAGGCCTATTTCTTTGTCATATTAAAAGGGGCTCAATTCCATTCTCATATTCCTAAATTACACCAAAACTGGAAAAACTTTCGTGACCCATATCAGGGTCACGAAAATTGAAAATAGCCCTCGAGACGGTGAATTAATTTCAGGAGGTGTGTGCACACATTTAACTTGTAACATCTCCGTAATGTATACCTACATTTACTAGCCTCGCATCTCCGACTCTATCGAGCTTTGGTGATTTAGAGTGAGAGTTTACTTCCGGTAATTGACCTTTTAGGTATTGATCTAATTTGGTGGTTTGGCGTGAGAGCTTACTGCCTGTATCGACCTTTTCTGTTGACTGTACGATCTTTGGTGGTTTGGCGTAACAGTTTACTACCGGCATCGACCTTTTCTGTTGACTGTATGACCTTTGATGATTTGGCGTGAGAGTTAACTGCTGGTAACGACCTTTTCTGTTGGCTGTACGACCTTTGTTGATTTGGCGTGTGAGTTAACTGCTGGTAACGACCTTTTCTGTGTTTCGACCTTTGGCGATTTGACGTAATAGTTTAATGCTGGTATCTACCTTTTCTGTTTGGGCATCAGTTTACTCTAAACGTGTTAATAATGTGCGCTGTATTGATGCAACCATGTAACCCGACGATGAGTTAACCCACGAGGGAATGACAGTTTACAATAAACACATGCGATTCTGGAGACACGCATATTTACTGACCTTTTTTCAGATAATAAAAACATTTTCCGAATAGCAAAATTTGGTTCTAGAGCAATTTCAGTAGTAACTTTAAGTTTAAAACAGATCTCGCTAAATAGAGCTCTCTGGTTTATGTCGAACGCAAGCATTTACATTAATAGGGGTATCGCTAAATAGAGACCCTGAAACATGTTATCTGCTTGTTACTAAACTACTTAAAGTTACACACTAGAGTTCTAGACCTCGTTAAATAGAGCTCTCTAGTTTCTGGTGACACTGTTTAATTGTCTCGACCAACTAATTTTGGCTTATCCTGGGAATATTTTAATTGTCTAAAGAAAGGTTTCAGCTTTATGGTGTAACAAATTGCATTTGTTCTATGTCTACTTTCATTCCCAAATGGGTTGTCTCACATAGGGTCACGTGGTATTTGCTGCTTTTTGTGAGTAGGTATGGCATTAACATCAGTCGACCGCTTGAATGAAAGGTTGCAGTACAGTTCATAAATCAACATGTGTAACATCTATTGAAAAGTCGTGAGTCAACTTAAACAACATGACCCTGTGAACTATAGGTCACTGTCACATCGCGTTTCTATCAATTACAATCTATTGATAAGGTCGAGGGTCAACTTAACAACATGACCCTGTGAACTATAGGTCACTGTCACATCGCGTTGCTATCAATTACAATCTATTGATAAGGTCGAGGGTCAACTTAACAACATGACCCGGTGAACTAAAGGTCAATGTCACATCGCGTTGCTATCAATTACAATCTATTGATAAGGTCGAGGGTCAATTTAAGAACATGACCCGGTGAACTAAAGGTCAATGTCACATCGCGTTGCTATCAATTTCCATCTATTGATAAGGTCGAGGGTCAACTTAACAACATGACCCTGTGAACTAGAGGTCACTGTCACATCGCGTTGCTATCAATTACCATCTATTGATAAGGTCGAGGGTCAACTTAACAACATGACCCGGTGAACTATAGGTCAATGTCACATCGCGTTGTTATCAATAACCATCTATTGATAAGGCCGAGGGTCAACTTAACAACATGACCCTGTGAACTAGAGGTCACTGTCACATCGCGTTGCTATCAATTACCATCTATTGATAAGGTCGAGGGTCAACTTAAACAACATGACCCGGTGAACTATAGGTCAATGTCACATCGTGTTGCTATCAATTACCATCTATTGATAAGGTCGAGGGTCAACTTAAACAACATGACCCGGTGAACTATAGGTCATTGTCACATCGTGTTGCTATCAATTACCATCTATTGATAAGGTCGAGGGTCAACTTCACAACATGACCCGTTGAACTATAGGTCAATGTCACATCGCGTTGTTATCAATAACCATCTATTGATAAGGTCGAGGGTCAACTTCACAACATGACCCGGTGAACTATAGGTCACAGTCATATCGCGTTGCTATCAATTACCATCTATTGATAAGGTCGAGGGTCAACTTTAACAACATGACCCGTTGAACTATAGGTCACTGTCACATTGCGTTGCTTTCAATTACCATCTATTGATAAGGTCGAGGGTCAACTTAACAACATGATCCTGTCAACTAGAGGTCACTGTCACATCGCGTTGCTACCAATTACCATCTTTTGATAAGGTTGAGGGTCAACTTAACAACATGACCCGGTGAACTATAGGTCTGAGTCGCCTAACGAAAGGGTCGAGGGTCAACTTTAACATCATGACCAGGTGAACTATAGGCCACGGTCATCTCACGCTGCTATCACTTAACATCTGTAACATCCATTGGAAAGGTCGAGGGTCAACTTCAATAACATGACCTGGTGAACTATAGGTCACTTTCACATCGCATTGCTATCAATTACCATCTATTGATAAGGTCGAGGGTCAACTTAACAACATGATCCTGTGAACTAGAGGTCACTGTCACATCGCGTTGCTATCAATTAACATCTGTAACATCTCTTGATGAGGTCGAGGGTCAACTTTAACAACATGACCAGGTGAACTATAGGTCACTGTCACATCGCGTTGCTATCAATTACCATCTATTGATAAGGTCGAGGGTCAACTTAACAACATGATCCTGTGAACTAGAGGTCACTGTCACATCGCGTTGCTATCAATTAACATCTGTAACATCTATTGATGAGGTCGAGGGTCAACTTTAACAACATGACCCTGTGAACTACAGGTCATATTCACCTCGTATTGCTATCAATTAACATGCGTGACATCTACTCAACTAGAGGTCACTGTCACATCGCGTTGCTATCAATTAACATCTGTAACATCTATTGATGAGGTCGAGGTCAACTTTAAAAACATGACCCGGTGAACAATAGGTCACAGTCACCTCGCATCATCAACCTGCGCAACATCTGTGTAAAGGTCGAGGGTCAACTTTAACAACATGACCCGGTGAACTATGGAACGCAGTCACCTCCCCTTGCTACAATTAACATCTAAAACATCTATTGAAAAGGTCGAGGGTCAACTAAACAACATGACCCGGTGAACTATAGGCCACAGTCATCTCGCGTTGCTATCAATTGCCATCTATTGATAGGGTCGAAGGTCAACTTTAACAGCATGACCAGCTGAACTATAGGTCACTGTCACATGGCGTTGCTATCAATTATCATCTTTTGAAAAGGTCGAGGGTCAACTTAACAACATGACCCGGTTAACTATTGGTCGCAGTCACATCACGTTGCTATCAGTTAACATCTATGATATCTATTAAAAAGGTCGAAGGTCAACTTTAACAACATGACCCGGTGAACTATAGGTTACTTCGAGTTGCTATCAGTTAACTTGTGTTGCATCTGCCCAGGGTCAACTGTAACATTATAGTGCATTTAATAACAAGTTATTGTCACATAGCCGTGTCATCTTTTTATCATGTGTTTAAACTTAAACTGATCAATTCCAATAACAAAATCTTGATCGTTTTTTTCATTTTTCCCAATATCCACCAAACAATTCGATTCAAAAACATTTTTAGGGCTTAATTATTCACAACTACTTAAACTATTTAGGCTGTCTTGACTCATTATTGCAGATACTGAGATTTTGAAATTGACTTTTACTATGAAGTTTTCAACGAACCATCCTCGCTGCAGATTTGGGAATGGATCATATTTAGGCATTTCATGAATCATGAATGAATTTTAGTCATTACAGTCAATAAGCATTTTTACAAGTGTATATGAATCCCCTCTGAAATCTTGTATTTTATAACTTGTAGAGCTTAAACTGATGAATTTCTGGATATTTTTTCTGGTAACTTAATCAAAATTCCTGAACACAAAAATCATGTATATCATATACGTGCATCTATTAGAAATCTCTTATATGCAAATTTTATTGGCCCATAATTGTGTATTGGCCCATGTTATGAACAATCATGTAGTCATGTAAAATTGATCTAATAGCATTATGAGTGTCAATGCATTTTTTTATTAGTGTACAAATACAAATGTTGTACAGAACTAAATTATAAAATATTGTATTGTACAATGCACAATATCCAAACAGTTTTCAAATACACTGGTCATACAATGCTCTAATTATAAGATAACGACATGCATTCAAAAACGAATCTCGAGATAACATGATTGTGTAGAGTCTAATGAACAGACCCAAAATGACTCAACGAGAAAAACACCTCGATCCATTCTTGCGTGTCAACGTTGGGCTGTGCAATAGACTGTGTTCTTCTATGTTAAAATTATGATTTAAACCATATATTATGAGTATTTACATCATTTTTAGTATTGTACACGATATTAATTTACAATTTGTTTATAATCGTTGAATCAAATAAAGATCTATTGAAATATATACAATTGGTATTTGTTTATTATTTTATTGTTTGGGATTGATTGCTTAACGAATTGAAGTATTCTTATAAATTCAATATAAGTAGTACTATAATATCAAAATAAAAGTATGGATATGTTTTGGCCCACTCTGTATATTTCTTTCAAACCCATATCACAATACAAACCAAATAAAAGAATGAATGATATAGTGTCCAGTTTATGTATATATTCCACATTTACGCACACTATACAATTTATAATACAATATATAATCATTGTCCAATCTTTGAGATGATTTCATCATACAAACCCCTGCGTCCTATACAGGGCGTATAAAAAAACGCAACAAGTAGTTATCTCGTAAAATCACAAAACTAGTGATGACTACACCAATTTCATTCAATGTACCATAAAGCCACGTCTCTCTTCTTTGCAATGATATATCATTCATTTACATGTGGTAATGGTTGGGTGAGAAATCCTTCCATTTGCACAGTGTGTCAAAATCGGCTCTGGGCCAAGTTTTAGATATTGAAAAAATCAGTGCAAGAGCTAAGTGCCAATGGAAGTTCCCCCGACTTGAATTGTTGTGACATTTTCTTTTAGAGCTATCTTTGGAGCATCTGTACTCACAATTCCTCCACCAGATATTGCAAAACCTCGAGAAAGAATTGCCCATGGGCTGCTTTTCTCTCTTTTAACCCACAGATGACTCAGGGCTGAACCATGCATGACGTGGACAGACGTGGTGCAGGGAAGTGGTGGCAATTTGGAGGGGTTTGGGATGTATTCTTGCAAGAGTATGAGTATGAACACTTTACTGTTTATGCCACACCTGTCACTCCTTCTTACAATAGCTCCTATGCCCCTTGTACTGACTTTTGCAATGTTTAAAACTTGGGTCCGAGATGAATTTTGCCCCACTTTGCAAAATTAATGATTAATCGGCCAGCCATGGCTCCATGTGAATGAATGATATTCCATTGCAAAGAGGAGTAATTTTGCTTTTTGGTACATTGAATGAAAAGGATGCAGTCAGCATTGGTTTTATGTTTTCTTCCAATATTGCATCGGGCTCCGTACACTGACTTTTGCGATGTTTATAACTTGGCCTCAAGCGTCGTTTATCGCTGAATTTTCATTTTAAGGAATTTACTTTATTTCCCGATCATGCATATGGAATGAGGAGTTCTTTGTACTCCATTGACAAATTTTCTCCAACTTTTTTTATTAATGATTTATTTCCATGTATAACAAACATATAACATACACATGTCTGCGGCTTTGCAGAACTGCATTATAATCCACAAGTAAACAAGTTTGTAAGAAGAAAATTGGTAATAAATTTATGTTGTCTGAAAGAATAAAACAAAACACATTGTGTTAAATATCACACCTTGAAGAGCAAAACGACCACTTTGTAATTCATCATAAACTTATGAATCATTTCATTTGATTTTAATAAAAGACCTGGCGATAACGCTGGATTATTTTTTCTAAAACATTTGAATAAAAAAGTATTTTGATCATTACCAAAGAAAAGCCATACAAAAAGTCTATGTTGGCTGATGTCTGATCACATAGAGTGGATATTCCATTTCCCTGTCCCCATTTTTCGTATTCCGTTTTTAATCAAAAACAACCCGATCTAGCTTTGAGCTTTAGCTTTTGCAAATAAAGGTCAAAATCTGTAGTCAGGTGTTTTTCAAGAAAGGGTGGGAGAGACATTGGCACTGCGATAGTGATTACTTATCATTCAATATAGATCTAGAATTATCAAGCCTTTCTTGCCCAGATATTTCGATAAAAGCCTGGTACAGTCTGCATCATTTCTGTGAGTGTGGATACATTATCGGTCCATATTTTATAAGCATGGATTTCAGAAGTTACGACGACGTTTGCGCCTTTTCAATAGTTTCGTATTGGATATTATCCCACGATTAATGTGTTATCTGTACAATAACAGGTATTGATATTTCTGATATTATTGAAATCCGTGTGATGTTTTCCAGAAAATCGTTTATCAAACTCATATGCGTGTGATATCGTTTATCTCACGCATATCCGTGTGATATCACATTTGCATTTCGCGCCACAATATTGTTGGAAATTAGGTCAGAAAATTCATTTTCTTTTGAGAAAATAGGTCCGTTAATTTATTCTCTTTAAGTTTCATTGGTGTATTGAATTACGATTGTGTATATAATTTGATTAGAAGGTTGCTAACTAACGATTAAAAATGGTATTTATAACGAACTATATCATGTTATTTACTTTTAATTGTTAAAATAAAGTGTTTCAAATATTCAATTGACATTCTAATTTCTAGTTTCAATGTCCTGGAAATTGGATCAGAACATCACAAGGTGATTTTAATCATGGGATAAACCAATATCACATAATTTCTCGTGATATCCTTTTATCGTCTCGTAGATATCAAATATCAACACTCATTCGCTTCGCTCACTCGTGTTGATATTTGCTATCAAGCAACTCGGCGATAAAAATGATATCATTCAAAATGATGTGATATTCTGTATAGTTAGCATGATATTCATAGGATAACATGTGAAAATAAAAACGGTATTTTTGTAATCAGTGGTAAAATATGATATTTTTGACAATTTTTCACTTAACCATAGCATACGGTTTTTAGCCATGACATACGGCGCCGTATGCGATGGTTTATGGATTTTTGCTACTTCAGACTCAAAACGAGGCTAAGTGTCAACATCGCCGAATCGTTTGGAAAATTCGAATTAAATAACTTAATTTCCGACGATGACTTTAACTATAAAAAGAACATCCTATGATTTACTCGTGATCTATGATTTTAATCCACTCATGGATGTTGATATCTGCACTCTCTCGCTACGCTCGCTCGTGCAGATATCATATCCATTCGTGGATAAAAATCATACCACGCATAAATCATAGGATATCCTCTATATGAAAGACTTCCGACGAATTTCGTGCAGAAGCAAGATTGACATTGTCATTCCATATGCTGGTTCATTTTGTCTGCGAATGAACAGCTTTTGAGTCAAAAAATAAATTGTGTGAAAAATTTGAAATATCTAAAAACGACCTTGACAAAATTAGGCGATGACATCCAGTGATTATATTCTTAATTGATTTTTCAATTAAGAATCTAAACATCCATATATCTAGTGCTCATTCCAGTGCTCATTCTTCAAAACAATCTAAACATCCATATTTCCAGTGCTCATTAAGATATGATTCAAAGTTAACCGTGGCAATGGTCATTTTTTATTTAGCTATCATCATAATCATCTAGCATTACATTTACAGTGTTGGTACTAGATACCCATAAAAGGGTATATTGGTGCTAAATCAAAAGTTAAAGAGCATAATATATTACAATTTATATGAATTGAATGAAGCAAGAAACACAATTTATAGATAACATGCTAATTCACGTTATAAAATACGAACATTTACAAAAAATGCCTGCATATAGACAAGACAAGATAAAAGTGAAAAATACAAATTAAACATTTTATATTTTGAAGTTTTCATGTTTGTAACATAGAGTTGTATTTATACCCCTTTCTTGAAGGCCGTAATCTCGCTTACAGATATGTTGCTATTATTTATGACAAAACTCTTTGCATTCTATCAAACCCTACTAAAAAGTATATAATTCACAAATGAATAATCACTTAAGTACCAAAATGATAGGAGAGCGGAACAACTTTTTAAATTATATAGTTATTTCTTTACAGGTATAACAATGGCATTGACTTGAGCTTTGTGTGCAAAAGGACTATCACATTTCAGTTTTTCAGTTTTTCAGTTTTTCAATATACAGTCGAAAACTGAGATCCGGTAATTCAGTGGTCCAATGTTGTCATAGAAAGCACATCAGAACATGATATACCAGAATCTAAATTTAATACACAAGATAAAAAGTAATTAAAAAGGAGAAATTTCTATGTTAAGAATTTAGTTTATCACACAATCTTCATCATTGAATGTAAAAATAAAATTTATAGATTTGGAGGACTCAATAGTTAACTAGATGAAGATGAGATACAAGAAGCTGTGTCGTGTTGCTACAGTCATATTGCTTGTCTACTACACTTTTAAGTTACCATTCTTAATTAAAACACCAAAACACGGGGAAAAGAATGAGTTTGATGTACATGTAGGACTTACTGAAGGAATTATAACAACGGGGAAGTGTGAAGACGTTGCCACATCGGAAATTGAAATGTTGCGAAGAAGGGACGCGCTTTGGAAGAATTGCGACATGGAAAACACAAAAACTGATCCCCATAAAGGACTGTTAGTCAGCGACAAGCATTAACTATTATTCTGTGATGTCGCCAAGATTGGAAGCACATTTTTGAAAAAATGTGGTATATATTAGAAAACAATTTCACGCCCGGTGATCGTGAATATGGGACGGAGGGGGGGGGGGTGAGAAGGCAATTTCTGCTTGGAAATTCAACAAATCTGGAAGATTTATTTTTTCAAGAAAAAGTTTACTATTGAATTGCTAAATGGATAGGCGCACGGTATGGTAGAATATGTTAGGTTATCTGGGATTTTTTCTGAAACGATACGCATCTAAGGTATGAGATCTATTAAAAAAGGCGCAAGGCCATCAACAGGCACAAATCAACGTTTTTGCTATAAATCAAGCAACAATGGACTACACGACCTGTAATAAATACTTGTAAGTGATGTTATCATAACTAAATTAATGTCATTGCTGAATTTATAAAATAAGTTTCCATACGTAAAATAAAAAATAATCTAAAATAATTAAAATGGGACGGAGGGGGGGGGGGGGGGAGGGGACGGAGGGGGGGAGTAATAATTCTATAAAGTGAAACAACTTCACACGAATTCTTGTATTTGAAAAATGAACTCATTAACTTAGTAAGAAACTGGATGATATACACCTGGAGACTGAAAAATGGGGACATTTGGAGTAAAGGGACTTAAAGTCGCGAAACATCTCTAATCATGTCTTATATACATATTGCTCCCCCCCCCCTCCGTCCCCTCCCCCTCCGTCCCAAATTCATTATTTTCGATTATTTTTTATTTCACATATGGAAACTTATTTTATAAATTCAGCAATGACATTAATTTAGTTATGATAACATCACTTACAAGTATTTATTACAGGTCGTCCAGACCATTGTTGCTTGATTTATAGCAAAAACGTTGATTTGTGCCTGTTGATGGCCTTGCGCCTTTTTTAATAGATCTCATACCTTAGATGCGTATCGTTTCAGAAAAAATCCCAGAAAACCTAACATATTCAACCATACCGTGCGCCTATCCATTTAGCAATTCAATAGTAAACTTTTTCTTGAAAAAATCTTCCAGATTTGTTGAATTTCCTAGCAGAAATTGCCTGCTCCCCCCCTCCGTCCCATATTCACGATCACCGGGCGTGAATTTACCTGAAAAAGATCCAATGAATATGAAGAAAAACATTTTTTCAGTTCGTTTTTCACGTTTGAGCGATTTTAACATAACAGAAAGGACAAAACGATTGAACTCATACGCGAAGGTGATCATCACGCGAAATCCATACGATCGATTATTTTCAGCGTACCAAAAATAAATAAATTTGTAACATTCAATCCAACTTATTGGGCTCGTGCTAAGAATATCATCAAAAGACATCGCAAGGATCCTAGTGATCGATCCCTCCGCTGCGGACATGACTTGACATTTGAGGAATTCCTCTTACACGTCAGTGGGAATCCCCAAAATGTTGGTCACATGGACTATCACTGGAAACCACTAACAGCATATTGTGATCCATGTTCAATTAAATATGACATCATCGGAAGAATGGAATCATTCAATGAAGATCTTCAATATTTGTTATGTAAAATCAACGCTGAAGATAAAATTAATCTACCAAAAGCCAACACACTGGCTCTTCGAAAATGCAACGTTAAACTAGAAGTTTCATTTTCAGTCACAAGCATAAAAAAGATGAAGGGCAATTGTATCCCAAAATCGGAACTGGTGAATAGATTGGTTCAGAATATGGTAAACCATGGCTACATTGAACCCATTGATAAGATTCGCATGGCGGATATCCCGATTGATTACACACAACAAGACCTAGTGGAGTATATAGGCAGACACATGAACAAGTCTACAACTGAAAAATTACTCAGTCTACCCAAGTTGGCCCAAAATAAAGCATTCCACGACGTTTCACCTAGATTGGGCCTTGAAAAAAATGTTGGGCAAAAATATTGTAGGGCCTCTTTAGTTGGCCCTTTCTTGACCTTTTTACTTGACCTTTTTGGGCCTTATTTTTTTCAATTTTAGGCCAAATTTTCAAAAACGGGCAATCAATTTTCGAAATTTTGGTCCTAGGGCCCTAAAAGGTTTTCTGCGCGGCCATAGGATTGGTCCAGAAAAAATGTTGGCCCTAAAATAATGTAGGGCATTTTTAGTGGGCCTTCTGGACATTACTTGACCTTTTTGGGCCTTATTTTTCAATTTGTGGCCAAATTCTCAAAGATCTGGCTTTAAATATTTAGAATTTTGGCCCAAATTTTAGTTTTAGGGCCCAAAAATATTGTAGGGCCTCTTAAGTGGGCCTTTTTGGGCATTACTCGACTTTCTGGGCCTTATTTTTCAATATTATGCCAAATTTTAAAAAAAGTGCCATAGATTTTCTAAATTTTGGCCAAAATTTGGGTTTCAGGGCCCTAAAAAGTTTTCCGTGCAAGCGCGGATATTTTTTCCTGACTTGAAATGTGGGTCCCCCTTGTTAGCTTCTGGATCCGCCACTGTCCTTTACAATACAAAGGGGCTTGGGCTTTCGCTTAAACCTGCATTTGAATGTATACCCCCTCCATAGGTTTGGCTACCCGAACTCCTCTTTTGAAATACTTATCAAAGCCTGCTTATATTTGGAGACTTAAAATATCACCGAATTTGTTAAGAAATTTCCTCGATCAGTAATTAAAACTCTCATGTCTGTGTGTTTACTGCTCACAATTTCATAACAATATTTAAATCAAAATACCCAAACTTTTCCCCGATTCAAACCTGGCAATTTCTTACTACATAATAGTCTCATGGTTGCGCATTTTGTGGTTGACAATTCAACGGAACTACCGTTGTAGTATTTTTGATAATGCCTAGCTCACACAGCTAGGCAGACTAACCAAAAATGACGTCACGATATAAATTAATCCAATTCTGAAAAAAATATTTGATCAACAATCATGCGTTAACTGGTCCCAGAGTTCGTGAGTTTTGGTTACTATCATTGTAACCATCTTTAATTTAATATTGTTATACTAAAAATGAATTAAATGGTCTTTGTTCATTACCCATCCCGTGAAAATTGTGAATAGAATATGTATATTAAAAGTTCGAGAGATATTATGAGAACGTTTTGATCACCCCTCGTAAACATACACGTTGTTGCGGGTCAAGTTGCCTTATATGCATCAAAATACAGACATTAGTCTGAACCGGATATCAAATTATCGAACCATGTTATACAACAATAGTAATAGCTTTATCAAACGCAACCATATAATCAATACTACTAAGTAAAAAATATACATATTATTCTGTAACAGTATGTTGGAAATAATAACAAATTGCCCACATCCAGCATATGGAGAGTTTAAAGTCCCCGATAAATCGGGCTACGTATACCGCCGTGTTTACATTAGGGGATTAGAAGAGTTTATTTTTTATTTAGGTATGCAAGCTACGTATATCAATATTAGGCCTTCATTCATGTACTCGTGTGCATGTAATCAGCATGCCCTTCAATATTATGTAAACCAGGCTATTCAAGTACTGTATAATGTACACTATTTATGTGTGTACTACATACAATACAATTCCCTGGGAAACAAAACACAAATACTTTTTATATGTTCAAAATGAGCCATTTGATTGATGCAAACACTAAATAGCTTCATAAATAACATCTACAAAGTATATCTAATAGTAATTTTCAATTCCAATGGTGAAACTTCCCTGGTTACGATTATATGGGAAATCATCACGAGACGAAGATCGTTCGCCTTCCTGGCTTACCTCTGAATCGTGTACCCGGTAATCTCTTTATATAGTTTAGCGAGAGCGGTGCGCCTGCGCAGTTTTAAACTTTGGCGCACACTTTAACGACGTATATTGACCATTGTATGCCTCTCTTGGACATTTCCATTAGCCACTCCCAGCGCTTGATCAGGAATGCTGGAATGTAGCTGAAATTGCTTGATTATAGGAGGCAGCCACATTTTTTATCGTACCTCACAAAAGGTACGATATTGTAGTCAGCTTGACGGGCGGGCGGCGGGCGGCAGGCGGGCGGGCGGCGGGGGGCGTCTCGCTTTTCAGCTTGTCTACAGGTTTCCAGCCAAACCATTTGAGGGATTCATCTGACATTTTCAGGGATGTTTCTACATATCAACGTCAAGAACTGATTAGTTTTTGGGCATTCTTGGTAAATTTTAAGGTGGCCATTTTGGATTTCCGTCCTAAAATCTTCACTTTCAAGACTTGTCTACAGGTTTTCAGCCAAACCATTTGAGGGATTCATCTGAAATTTTTAGGGATGTTTCTATATATCAACGTCAAGAACTGATTAGTTTTTGGGCATTCTGGGTAAATTTTAAAGTGGCCATTTTGGATTTTCTGTCCTAAAATCTTCACTTTCAAGACTTGTCTACAGATTTTCAGCCAAACCATTTGAGGGATTCATCTGAAATTTTCAGGGATGTTTCTACATATCAACGTCAAGAACTGATACATATCAACGTCAAGAACTGATTAGTTTTTGGGCATTCTGGGTAAATTTTAAGGTGGCCATTTTGGATTTTCCGTCCTAAAATCTTCACTTTCAAGACTTGTCTATAGGTTTCCAGCCAAACCGTTCAAATTTTTACATATGTTACACAGTGATAAGTTCTAGAGCTGATTAACTTTTCTGCGGCCATCTTGCTTTCTTGGTCAACAAGACCACAATGCTGTGTTTTAGGTACGATATTGTTCACGTCTGTGCCTTGTTTATTCATGTGATATAATTATGATCAAGTACCGTAGGGGGGGGGGGGGTATATCAGTGTATTATCAAAATTTGAAAAACCATAAAGGTGTACAATTTATAATGAGTTCAGCATGAACATGAAGACATACAATTTATAATAATACATGATATAAAATATGAAAATATAAAATTACTGCCTGCACGCAGATAAATCATTAAGTGAAATTATAAACATTATGGATACAACACAATGTGGAAAAATAACATGACATGCTTACAGCTTATAGCTCAACAACAATTTATCAATGTTTTTTTTTGTAATTATATTTAAAGGTGTAGAGAGGGTGGAGATTGAAGGGAAGTTGGCAATTTATTCCAAATTATTGATCCGGAGTACTGAACTGATTTCTTTGTTAAGTTTGATCTAAATCTACATGGAATTATATGTCGTATTTGTCTTGTGAGACGAGAGTGTTTAAAATAAATACACTTCAAAATACTGTTTGAATACAATGTTAAATGTGAGTTTTGCTTTTTCTAACTTGTAAATATCAAATATGGTTAAAATATGAAGTTGCTTGAATAATGGTAAACTTGCATGATCACAGTGATGATATATATCTTTTAAAGATAATTTAACGAATTTCTTTTGAATTGCATACATTTTTTCTAATAAGAATTTCTTGGCATTTCCCCATATAATATTGCAATATGAAATGTGAGAATATATAAGAGAGTAATAGTTATCTAGTTAAGCTGTCAAAAATTTGTAACGTACTTTATAAAGTATACCTAGTGTTTTTGATATTTATGAAATAATATAAGATATACGTTCATTCCAATTGAGTTTATTGTCTATTATTACACAAAGAAAATGTTTGTTTTTCGACATTAATTGAAGGCGTTTCACTGGCGGCTCCAGGGGGTGGGCTCCCCTTGTGGGCCCAAAAAGGCCAAATTATCAAAAATGGGCTTTAAAATGTGTGCCCAATTTTTGGATTTAAGGGCTTAAAAGTTTTGTCTGATTTGAAATTTGCCACCCCCTTTTCAGCTTCTGGGTCCGCCAGTGTCGTTTTACCGATAGATTCTCCATCTACCGTTACGTTATTGACGTATCTACGTATCCCTTGTGATTAAGGATTTGAGTTACGCCCCTTACCTATACTTCCTTATACGAATGAAAAGGTGATCGAAATCATAACCGCAAATTCTCCTGACTGAAGTTTTTCGCACGTTTAATAAGTCAAAAGTTCTGTAATGCAATCGATTAACCTACAACAAACTTGGTGTCGACCATTAAAAAACTAGCACTAATACTTCTACTAATGGTGCTATTATTCCCTGGGAGAGAGAGAAAAGAGTCAAACTTAGGGAGCGATTATCGAACATCAGCGCCAAATCTGCAATTTGGGAATTAAACAATATCTATGAACAGCACAGAATGAAGAAATCTACTCACTTTTACATCTACACTTTGGTCCTACTTCTTATTATCAAGCACGGCAATACAACTCAAAAAACAAAAATATACAAACGTATCCCTTATCAAAGCAGAACTGATAGCGTCACAGAAACGATTAGCGTCGGTTCAGTAGGCGAGTGTGCCTTTCGGTGTTTACTTAATGAAGGGGTTTGTAAATCATACAATTTGAGGACCAATGGGGGCAGCGGTGATATGATGTGTGAGTTTATCGGAATGATGTTTGGAGGAAATGTGGTTGCAAGTCCTACAATTGACCATTATTATCCTGACCAAGGTAAGATGTATTATAAAAATTAAGATAAAGTGTGTAAAAAAGCAAGTGTCAAATGTTCGAAGCAATATTTTCAAATATCCTGTCAATTTTTACAATCTTATTATTTTTTTCTGAAAGCAGAATTGAGATACTGTATCTGCTAAAATATCGAAGTTATTGAAAATGTAAGTTGTACACATGTCCAAATTGAATCCTGTAGAATTAAAAAGGGATTCGAACTGTTTTTCATTTTTTGCCAGGTAACCTTTAGGTAATTGATATTTGCATTGATTTGATTTCGCTTCTTAAAGTGTCTCACATATTCGATCAAAACTTGCCATGCAAACATGTTAGTCTACTTTACTAGCCCCCTTGCTGTAACAAGGAACACAAAACACATCAAAACGTAAACATGAACCAATTAGTCACTTCACTATGAAAGTGAGGGGGTGTTAGCAAATGTGTATTAGCAGACAATAAATTGCCTTTTTCGTTCAATCATTTACTGTGTCAACTTAGTAACCCTTGCATATCGTGCTCACTCAAGTATTGAATAATTTATTTTATAATCTAAATGTTTGTGGTTTTTAAAAAACATTTGATATATTTTAGTTAGAAATACATTCATACATATATTCATCCAAATAGCACTAGAATGCGGGAAGAAAGAGCAATGGTGACAAAATACCGACAGAATTTTCCGTAAGGGTTTCAAACATTTCTGGACACAATCATGCATGTACTTCATGTGTACTTTTATTTTTAGTGCTGTATTTATAAATATAATTTCACGTATTAAAATCATATTTTCCAGCAACACGCATTATATAACAATAATAACACGCATAATAAAAATCAATCGAACTCCCCGAAAATCGATCGATTAAAACTCTACCATAACACATTTTTCAAAATATCGGACTTTTGTATTTTATTTCTCATTTTTATCATATGCTTGTATTTATCATACAAACAATAGTTCTACATCTTTGTCATGGGAATTGTTACGCAGAATATGGCATACATTCATGGTTGTGCGGTATTTGTGATACAGATGAATATGCCATACTCACCTGCGGTATATGGCATATTCCGCAGGTGAGTATACGATATTCCGCAGTGAATATGCGAGACATTGATTTCAGTGAATACCCGATACTCACCTGCGGAATATGTCATACTCACTTGCGGAATATGCCATATACTGCAGGTGAATATGACATATACCGCAGGTGAAAACGTGATACGAAAAGCCTTGATTTGATTGGTTGCGAGAATCGACTCTAAATGTAAAACTACGCTGGATTACCAATATTATTAGTGCGTCGAGTACTAATATATGAATCCTGGATTGATTGAGTAAGTTTATTACGTGAGATTGGTGAGTGATACTTCTGCATAAGTCAGTATATTCGATACACTGTGCTGTTGATTCAGTAATCTTAATAATTTATAAAATTTTATTTGTTTGTTCCATCGATGCAATTGACAATTGCGTACTTCCGTATCACGTTCTCATTGGTAAGTGTGTATGCCATATACCGCAGGTGAATCTGTCATACACCGCAAGTGAATATGCCATATTCATTGCGGAATATGACATATTTTTGTATCGTGTTTACCGCGTAACAGGAATGACGTTAAAATTCTGATTGGGAAAATATCACGTTTTTGGTGACGAAAATTTGACTGAAAGAACAGATAGCATGATTTTTTCCTTTGGGAAAATACATACAGCTCCAATCATGTAAAATAATTTATTCAATTTTATATTTAGTTAAATGCAAAGAACTACTCGTATCTGGAGATATTTACAATGTTGATGATGCAAATATTACTGCCTCAAATCATTTTGGTGATGCACATGTCCCGAGCAGAGGTAGATTAGACACACAGACGATGTAAGTATGTCATCCATGATAGTAGGGTTTTTAAATTAAGCGATTTGGTACAGACGCACTCACTCCTGCTTTTCATCACGTTAGGTAGAAGATAGAAGAAAGAATTGAAGGGGCTTTTAAAGTTCCCCTTGGATAGACGTACACTCCCCTCCATGAGTTTGGCAATCCTCAATTTTCCCATTTTTTCTCAATTACAATAGGTCGAAAATTGATGGCAAATGATGAATTTTTGAAAATTGTCATTCCCATGTAGACCAATGGAAAATGGTGGATTCGGGGCAAATCAGACTTCTGAATATCTCTTCAGTTAATGTTTCACCAAAAATATTTTTATACAAAAAATTGAATTTTCTACTTTGTTTGAAACTAAGGTTTACTTTGTGAACTTTAAAGTAACCCTACTATCACACCAAACTAGTTCTCACTACGTTCTCGAAAACGGGCTTCAACTGTGTACGAACGGACTGGACCTACTAAGAACCGTTTGGGATCTATTTACAAACGTCATCGAACGTACTCGGACGGGTAGGTCCTCTAGAACTTAGACAATGCTCAAAATGTTTTCGTGGTCGTCACGTTCTACAATTAGAACGAGTGACAATGTACTAACGACGAGCTGGACGTACTACGAACGGAACCGTCGTACTTCAATCCTACTAGGGACGTTTTAACAACGAGTTGATCTGTCTGAGGACGTGTTGAGAACGAGGTAGAACTAATTGCAAACGGGTTTAAAGTGATTAAGAACGTATTTAACACTGCTTATGAACGAGTTAGCAAAAATATAGCTATCACACCAAACAAGTTGCCACTGCGTTCTTCAAAACTGGTTTTAAACTGTGTGCGAACGGAATGAACGTAGCTGCAACTTTCTAAGGTCTATTTACGAACTTTATGATCGTTCTCAGACGGGAATGTGATTTTAGAACTTTGAATCGATTCAAAATTCGATGGCGACCATACCGTTCTGTAATCAGGTCATGTTGACCTTCTAGACTAAGGGACGCGTTCTACTACGTTGCACGCCGACGTGGTGCGACCTGAACGAACTGCGAACGAGATGGACGTATTGAAGACTGTTTAAGAACGAAGAAGCTAATTATTTCAGACATATTTCCCGACCACAGCCAGATTGAGCCCGTTTTACGACGTTTTCGTAGGACTGGCAAGAACGGGTAAGAACTAGTTTGGTGTGATAGGGGGTAACAGAGCTTCAAAATCAAATTTCGCAATTTGTGTTATTTCAATGGGAGGGAATTTTGGGAAAATAATTTTGACTTTGAAAACTTATAACTTTGTTGAACTTGGAGAAACATATCATTTTTTGTTAAACAAAGTTTGCAAATTCAATGTTCTACAACCTTACTTGTATTTAATTTGCGAGTACTCATATATTATCGGTAAATACACCATAAATGAATATTATGTTATGGATAAACTATGAACATTAAAAATAGCCGAGGGCTTTGGCCCGGGCTATAAGTTCTCCGGAGACCCAGTACGAATGGTTTATCTAACTTAAACTCCACGCTGACTCTTATGAAAGGTAAATGTTGCATGCTCCAATTATACAGGGTGACAAAAAAAACTGGAACCCACTTAAGTCTTAATAACTTCGTCAATTATGGCACATGTATAGTCAACTGAATGTATGACAAGATGCCAAAATTTGAGCATTCTAGCTAAATTAGTCTCTAAATGAGGCACGTTTAGATAATGTGCTCCAAATGTGCACCACGACGTTGGATGCAGAGCTGGATTCTTCTTGCAAAATTGTCAATGACCCGACTGCATTAATCTCATTCTATCTCTTTAAATAGTCTTCCAATGTTGAGTTTGAGGTAATCAATGGTCAGTGGACTATCTGTATACACATTATCCTTGAGATATCCCCACAGATACAAATCTGGGGGGTTCAAATCAGGGGAGTGGGGGGGGGGGCAGATGTGGCGGGTACGGCGCCTGATTAATCGATCACCAAAGTGAGCCTGAAGCCATTGAATGGACTCATTTGAGGTGTGGGGAGTGGCATCATCTTGTTGAAACCATTGCTGGTCTCTTCTCAAGTCACGTCGTCTACCCAGAGCGCTCTCCAAAACTTTCGAACGTTAGGGATGTAATGTTCTGTAATGACTGTTGAGTTGTCTTGAGTTCTGACAGACCACTGTCTCCCCGAATAGGTTGATTAACCATCACTTCTCTTCTTTGTTGGTTTTACAGTTCCTTCTGAATCAAACGTCTGTACAAGCCTAAAGATCTGTGACTTGCAAGGGGCTCTTCTTGCCCTGTGATATCTCCTATAGGCAGTTTGAGTCTCTTTATAGGATTTTGTCTTGATATACTTTCTCACAATATAAGTCTTTTCTTCTGTCTTCCATGGCATGATCAATATCTAAGCTACAGTACTCATTATGGTGTCATTTTGTCATGCATTCAGTTTAGTTTCTACCCTGAAGAAATTAAGAATGTAGGTATAATACTTTCCGAGAAATTTGATGATTTATGGGTTCCAGTTTTTTTGTCACCCTGTAGGAAAATTTGTTTTCTTTTGTTTTGGCTATGAGGTACGTAAAGGTGTTGAGAAGTGAGTGACCTAATTTCAATTATTTTCCGTATATCGTTAGTGACCTAATTTCAATTATTTTCCGTATATCGTTATACTCAATCAGCCAAGTAAACAGTACAAATGGGAGAATCTACAGAGGACCATAATTCTAGAAGTTCACGTACAATTTATAAAACATGTATCTTAACCTCCCTAAGAATCAGTAAAATTAGAAGAGGGATGGTCTCATGCCAGACAGCAGATTTAGGGAGTAAAGTGTATTCGAACCCATTTCAACCATATACAGTTTACTAGTAATTAAAGTTCACTTTCCTTCGTCATGAAATGAATTGTATTGTTATAGGTCAGGCCTGGCGGAATGCTGGGGCTCTGGTGTCGGTGATACGAATCAATGGATTCAAGCAGACCTTGGTGAAGTTATGCTAGTGACGGGTGTTGTGACTCGAGGTAGAGCAAGCGATGTGTATATCCAATGGGTAACATCCTACAAGGTTTTGTATGGAGAAACAGAAAGCAATTTGGAAGAGTATAGAGTGGTAATGTTTTTTTTTGTTTTTTTTTTATTCAGCAGTGATATTACATACATTAAATACTATATTTTGAGAGCTTAAATCCTTTTGGATAGTATATAAAGCATTTACTTACAATAGTTTGTTTATAAAATAATGGCTTGTTCACTATACTACTTCTTGCTGAATCTTATAAAAAACTAAATTTGAATAAGTAAAGAAAATTAAAAAATGAGAAATGCAGGTATTATATTACATTCAGCATTTTCTACATTATACTATCTTAATTTTACTCTAATTTATGATATAACATACTTTTACATTATTATATACATAAACATATTATACAATGTTAAAAATATTACTGTATGAATATAGTTCATAGGGGTACTCATTCTCCCATTCTCACATGTAAAAGCAAAATTAGCAAAATTAACAACTATGGCTTTTGCTATGGAAAATATAGTCTATACATTCATATAACATTAAACATACATACATACATACATACATACAAATAAGATTTATGATTTTTCAAAAGTGATTTCTTGTAATCAGTTTTAAATTTTCAATAATACTTAGATACTGCATCTCTGATCCTAAATAACCCAAAAACGTTTTTACTTTATTGTCATCTGTAACATCCTTTATCATTTTTGAAAAGCAATAGGGGTTAATATCATATAAATTTGGAAGAATATAGAGTGGTTATGTTTTCAATAACACTAAGATACTGCATCTCTGGTCCTAAATAACCCAAAAACGTTTTTACTTTATTGTCATCTGTAACATCCTTTATCATTTTTGAAAAGCAATGGGGGTTAATATCATATAAAGGAGTTGGGTAAACAAGGCCATTTTAAGCCCCACCTGATTTTCAAGTTTTCTCTTTATTTTATTAATCTATGTGATATATGTGTTTCAAAAATGTATGAAAATTTAGGTCAAGGTCATATTCCCCAGGTCAAGGTCAAATTAAAAAAAATCATTATTTTCTACCAAAATATACCTTTTTGGTTAAAATATCACAAATATCTGTAGGAATTTAGTCTCATAGAGGTTGGAATTACAATTTATAGTAAATTGGCAATTTGCCAATAATGAGATATTTATATTAATATATTCCGCCCTTCCCACGCAACACTGAAAGAGAACAAAAGTACCTAAAATAATGAAAATACTTTATTATTTTTAATTCATTTAAATTCAGAATGTACATTTAATGATTTGACTCGTAAAGTAATGTTTATTTTTTATGAGAAATATGTCCTGCTTCCTGTTAGCGACATAGGGTATGCTAAAAACCACACACTAAACACACACACTGTATATATTATAATTCAACATAATGATATTATTCAACATAATTTCAAAGCAACTATTAAGTTTATTATCAATCATTCTGATAATGTCTGGGAAACAGTAAGTACAGATAACGGAGATAATCACTTCTTGGAGATCACCTAAAAGGTGAAAAACATCTAAAATCTCAACACATTTCATCATTGGCTTGTTAATGAAATAACAATAACAATGAAACATTTTCTGATTAGTTTTACTCATCATCACTTGAACTACCGGATTCAGATGTTGTGCACATATAACCACTTGATGTTTCAGGTATTTTAGCATCTAAAATTTTATAATGCCCTTGCAGAGGTTTTTCTTTGGCTTTGTAACCCTCGTGCCTAGCGAAGCCTATATACCAAATGACAGTGGTTATATGTGCACAACATCCGACTACCCTTGCCCCAGACTTACATTCACAGTACCACCCAGTTATTGGGTCTACTGAGTCTGGATTATATTCAATATACAACGTGTACTGTTTGCTACCTGTATGCCTTGATTGAATTTTTGCTCTTAAGAGGTCAGGCGCTGCTGCATTAATTGTTATATCATATTTCCCCTGTGTTAAATGCTCGTTTGTGTATGATTTAGCCTGTTTAAGCTGATATACACCCATTGTTAACCCCCTTAAATAGTCTTCACTTAATCTTGGGAAATCAGGTAGGGCATTATTAGCATCTATTTTCACCCAATCCTTGCCCCTAAGACTTATAGTCCCATCCTCCCTCATTTTGTCTACTCTGAGTTTCAATGGGTTTTCACTGGTTTTACTAAGGTTGAGCATTTTCTGTGCAAGCATGTCATCATCTGGTGAAGAAATATATAGATCTTTTCGGAAGGCATTGCATAGAGAACCAACTATACAGACATCATCACCTATGTAAGGGACGCTATGGTTGCTTACTACATTTCCCAAATATTTCCATGATTTTAATCGACTATTCACACTTTCGACAACCCAACGGCATTTTGTAACAAGACGATTAGCATTTGATTCAGCACAAGTGTGTTGTTTTTGTTTCTTAGGCAAGAAACTCGGAGATTCATTTTCAATACCGCATCCTTTTAAAAACTCAACACTGTCTCTAAATCCTCGATCAACAATAAAAAGATCATCCTGGTTGATCCATGACATGAGGTCTTCTATGTTCTTTTTAAACATGTGCTTTACAATCTGAGCATCATTGTTCTTTGCTAGGTAAGGACCAATGATGCTCATAATGTACCCTGTAGTTGTTGTTACAACCATTGGTTTTACAAGCGGTCTACCCTTGTGAACACTGTAAGTAGATCTTTGAAACCCATACTCGCCACTTTTCTGAATGTATATATATGTTCCATCTAAGACAAGGATAACCTTCTCACCATCTGATGTGTCTCCAAATAAGATTTTTGCAATACCTGATGTATGATTATTGATAACATCTATGCGATTTATATGATCAAATCCCATGTATTTGGGTACAAATACCTTTATCAAATCAGATCTAGCCAGTTTGATATAGTTAGATACATTTCTCCTACCATGAACATTTAATAATGTAGCAATAATGCTGTTTGACATACCAGTTCGCATTTTTACAAGATAAACCCCGATAGCTGTCCTATAGTCTCTCAGGGAACTAGCCCTGAACGAACTCTTAAGAGAACTGTCATTCAGTTCATCTATAAGATCATCAAAGTTTGTCCTTGTCAGTCCTGTCAGGATTAAGTAATCTTCATCTGAAATGTTGTCAGAGTTAAACAAACCACCCGACGTTTTGTTCATAATGAACTGACAAGTCTTAAGGGTTTCAATTAGGTCCCTGTTCTCAATATGTTCACAACTGTTAATGACATCCTTGGAAAGTGTTACATTTGGTTTAAATTCCTCGCCTTGGAGATGACATTTACAGCAACGGGAACCATGTGGTATAATGATGTTGTATTTGATAAACATGCGATTTTTTGCTTGTTTTGGGATTTGCCTAGATTGTGAGGTAACATTCCTCCTACATACCAAACAGTACCTGAAAGCATTTAACATAAAATTAACTAGAACAAAAAGAGGTCAAAACTGAAAACTGTTATTCTGATGGCATATATCATCCATATATCGATCCAATATCACCCTAATATGACCTAAATGTTGGCTTAATATGATCCCAATCTCAGTCTAACATCAGTTCTATATCAACCAAATATCAAACAATTATTCAATAATAACATTTTTTCCCTGGCAAAATAACAGGGTTTTGTTTTAAAGCTTGTTAATAAAGATTCAAAGTGTTATATGATAAATCAAACTGTATCATTTTATGTCACCATCATTGGTTGATGACAAATCGAACTTGAAAATAATAAGTAAGTTTCAGAAAAATGTATTATAGAATAAAAAGGTTATTGATGGTCGTGATGGAATATGAATTTTTACCTCGAGAAAATATGATTTTGGCTTCCGAAAATATCAAATTGACACTCTGGCTGTCGCCCTCTGTCAATACGATATTTTCCTCTGCCAATATCATATTTTCCCTCAGGATAAAATTCATATTCCATCCCTCCCATTATATAACCTCTATGTATTCAATAGCAATATCACCCAATGAGAAATTCAATATCGCCCAAATATGACCCAGATAATGGCCAAGTATGAAAGCAATTTCACCCTAAATATAAGTCAAGTAATGTCCTAATATCATAGCAACATCAACCAATTGTCAAATGTCACTCTATATCAATCAATCCAAAATAACCCAAGTATTGGCCTCATATTATTTAAGTAACAGTCCAATATCAACCCTCTTATTTACCAAATATCACCCAATTATTCTGATTGTAATAATATCCCACTGTAAATCCAATATCAGCCAAATATGAGCCAAATAATGGACCCAATTTGATAGTGATATCACCCCAATATCAATCCAATATCACCCAAATATTGGCCCAATGTGATAGCAATATCACCCAAATATCAAGCAAATATTGGCCCAATATGATAGCAATATCACCCCAATATCAATCCAATATCACCCAAATATTAGCCCAATATTATAGCAATATCACTCAAATATAAGCCCAATTCGATAGCAATTTCTGACAAATATCAATCCAATATTAACTTTATATCTGCCCAATTACCGACATATTGCCATTACATAAGCAATATCAAAAAATATAAGTTCTGATATCAACCTAATATCACAACAATCTCCTCCCAAATCAAGCTTATATTACCTCAATATCACTTCTATTATTAGTTGCAATAGTCAGTATTCTTTCTTTTACCCTATATTGTTATAATCATGAGATAATTTACAAAGATATAATTTAGGGGTAATTAAAAATTATGAATTACTCTTACCGTTTAGTTTTGAATGCTATTTTGAATGGAGACACAGTAGGGTCATCCTTCAGTGGTAAGTTACCATTATGGTTGGTTCGTTTTGAATCTAGACGACAGTTATTGCATATTATCTGTCCAACTTCGGCATTCTTGACATGTGAAGCTAAATCTTCTGTAACCTTTCTCCGTTTTCTAGGAGAATTTACCTGCTTCCTACATATGCAGCATGAATAGCATTTGGCCATTTTGAATAATAAACAAAAATGGCAGGCAAAATTTTCTATAAAGTTCTAAAATTCACATCGAGCATAATAAGTCTCCATCAAAATTATTCTTTGTATGCAACAATATAACATTTGTGTAACTAAAGAAGCATTTATTAGAGTGGAGACTTGTTATGCTCAATGTGAAAACACTCAAAGGATTACTACCTCCAGTGAATAAAAATGTCACCCAGACTCAGCATGAAATGTCCTTTCAAAGCTTTACTTACCTCTAAACTGTACATATTGTTTAAATCAATTGTATGTATGGATCAAATAAATATATATTTACATAATCCTGGACAGATAAATCAAAAACATTCATTCATAGCTGAGTAAATTGGAATTCATCAAGAGGGTTGCAAAATATGTGAATTTTTTTCCTTCTGGCCCCCACCCTCTTTGAAGGTCTCCAGACACCGTAACAATTTTTTCTAAATTTTTTAAAAAATACTACCCAAAAATATAGACTTCAATCTATGCATTTCTGATGTTTTTTTCTCCTATTCTTAAAAAAAGTTTTTTCACACTTCAATTGGGGCACTCTCTGTTGCTAGTTTACCCAACTCCTTTGGAAGAATATAGAGTGGTAATGTTTTCAATAACACTTAGATACTGCATCTCTGTTCCTAAATAATCCCAAAACGTTTTTATTTTATTGTCATCTGTTACATCCTTTATCATTTTTGAAAATTAATTACATACATTTTAAAGACGTTTTTTTCAATTATTACTGAAATTAAGGTTAATGTCAAATTCTATTGATCTTGTTATTTTATGTCATTATTAATCGAAAGAAATTTAGAGTAAATTTAATCTGAGTTATTCAGGAATAAAATGACACATTTAGTAGTTTAGTAAGAAGGAAGGGGTCCCGAGAACCAAAGTGAAATAAATCTATCATCAGCATGTCTTGATCCATAGGGTGTCTTCTTCAAGATCATTGATGTTAATATTGCCATTAGGGTCGAATTGTTTCCATTCTTCAAAATCCTTAATACTTTGATGTTTGTGTACAGGGTGTCAAATAAGTCTGTTCTCCCCCCTCAACTTTTTTAATTCAGAAATAACATAGGGTTGGTATATACCATCTTAAAGGAAATTCAATTTGCTGATCACACACCAAATATCAGAGTGATTGGTTGAATTCCAAATTTTTTAGAGTATTTTTAGTGATGTCCATATTTCACCTTTTTAATAGTCTGTATGTCTCCCCCAGTAGCCCGGATGGCCTCAATTCTACGAGGATATGATCCCGTATAAATGATTCAGAACTTTTAATTTTGGCTGTTATCAACTTTTTTTGTGATGAAAGATGCCCCTGCTTCAAAAACTCCCCTGAATGTAACACATTTTACTCTGTAGCGATATTGAGAAACATCGAAATCACACAATGTTGGCATTGTCACTGCAGTATCAACATTTTACTTTTCATTCACTATACCTGGTAATTTTACTTGTTTTGACGTTATCAAAGGTCAACATTGTAGCAATTTTATTAGGAAGAGTTTATGATTGATTTTTTGAGGGTGATCAGCATTTTCCGTAAGCTTCAATAAGGGGGGAGAACAGACTTATTTGACACCCTGTATGATAGTTAAAATAGACAAAATACATTTATGAATCTTGTTAAGAACGATTCATATTAATAGCTAAGCAGAAAATGGCATGGGTATCCCAGGGGTAAAATTGTACAATTTAGGATATAAAAATTTAAATAAGCAATTTACGGCAGTAGTACGATTTATGTAAGAGCTCATCACTAGTAAAACTGTAGGAAATCGTAAAGGAGTAACCCTTTTGTTTGCTGTTACTGAGAAAAATACTGAATTTCTAAAATTTCTAGACCCTTGTTTTTGTGTGACACTTATGGTATATTTGTATCTGTTTTGAACATAGTTTTGCTTAGTTTTAGAAAGCTTCTGGCTTTTAAACTTTGAGGTAAACCTTCATTTCTGTAATTATCGACACTTGACAAACAAACAACGTTTTGCAATATTTTTTAATAATCTAGATCTGGTTTATACATGTATTTTATTACTTGTATGTGATCTGTATTAATTTTTCACACAACCAATCAAAATGATGTTATTTTACTAGATTCTACCAGGGAATGAGGACCGATACAGTCATGTTACAAACCTGATTGAACCACCTGTGCTTGCCAGATTTTTTCGCATCAATCCTCAGACCTGGTATGGTGGTATGTGCATGACATTTGATGTCATTGGATGTCCAAACCCAGCAGGTAAATAAGGGTCAGAGGGGGGAGATCTCCCAAAGGTCAGCCTTCATATTCGATCACGTGGTACCCATGTGCTAGATCCATATAGAGTAAGGCTTACATGACCATAGGAATCCAACTGACCGTTGTCCACCATTTTGAATATCATGTGATAGATCCATATAAGGCTTGTATGACCATATGGGATAACTAAGGGGAATCCCCGAATGCGATAGAATATGATAGTATTATGGGAGCTACTCACTTCTTCTGGGTAAGGGTGTTACATGAGAGGTGAGCGGGGACTTTGGATTCAGAGAATGAAAGTTACCAAGAATGGTTTTACCATGCCATGGAATGCAGTCATTGGTCAAATCTTCCGGACGTATTTTTAACAAAGGACGATTCTCGGTTTGGAGAACGAAGTTCATCAATCTAAATGAGCATTATCCCTGCTTCAGACAAATTTAATTTTTTTACATAACATAGATTTGAATGTCTTCTTTTGAATAATCATAATTTAATTTGGGTAATATTTCTAGATTTTTTGCAAAAAAATATTCGCGCAGTACACTGATGAACTTCTTTCCCCAAATCGAGATTTGTAATTTATTGAATCGGTCAAATTGAGCGTTATCCCTGCTTCAGACCAATTTGTTATTTTTACATCTTGTAGATCTAAATGTCCTCTTTTGAATATTCATAGTTTAATTTGGGTAATAATTCTATATTTTTCATGAAAAAAATTAGTAGCCCAGGAGACTGTTCTCCAAACCGAGAATCGTCATTTAATATAAAATGACCACAGCAACATATGATCTAAAGAGGGCACTGTCAACATATGATAGACTTATGATAGAAATATATATCCTGAGATCGCCAACCAAGCAATTGTTTGCAGATTTACTCTGATTGATTTGAGAGCAGGTGAATCGATTCCCAATAAGGAACTTATATTGACAGCTTTTGTATGTCAACAAAAACCAATTTGGTTATCTTTGAACTTCTATATCATTTCCACGAGGAGGTTATTGTGTTCCTATGCGTTTACAAAGTGAATGCTGTATTGTATTTTAAGATATTTTTCCTCAAAAAATGTTTTCGTAAAAGAGAACAAAATAAGAATTTATAAACTCTCACATTTGCAGCATTTTAGGATGTTTCTGTGTTTAACCATATCGGTTAACCACGATTAATTCTGATAGATGTTAGAGCAGCTGAATCAATACCCAATAAGGACCTTATATTGACAGTTTTTGCATGTCGACAAAAAACAATTTCTTTCTCTTTGAACTTTTTCTGAAATCATCAGTCAAGGTCGGTTTGAGGATATGGATCAAAATACTTCGCAAATCGGTTTAAAAACGTCCTGCTATATAGTCCTTTTAAGATAACAAGAATACGAGCTCACCCTCTCCCGAAACGTTTTCGGTGTAAAGGGTTTTCGAATGGGCTCTTTTTCTTGGAATAAACCAGGCTATTTATTTGATGTATCTACAGTAGTATGGTAATGTATTTGAATAAACGCATTATCAATGAAAAAGTCTATATCTTTTATTATATCATCGCTAAGCACTCCCCATCTACTCCAGTAAAATCTTGAAAAATAAATGAAAAAATTGCAACACAATGTTAACCTAGTGTAATCAATAGCCATTGGTAAGTGAAACAACATATCAAAAATCTAGAAAAATCTAAGCAGTGGAAGACTAAGAATTCAAGGGATGAAGATACCCCCTTAATCACCCCCTAAATCTCAATGATATATCTTTAAAAAAATCTCATTCGGCTCTCATTACAAAATTGTAGTTCTTTTTTTGGATATGCATCAGAGACATATTAAAATTGAGAAATCTATTCAACAGAAAATTAAAAATTGTCAGAAAATGTATTTTTGTGTATGTTTATACCCTACCTTGTATTATATTTTGGATCATTTTTCACTATATTTATGTATAACTCTATTATCAGGCTTAATGGTAACTTGTAAAAATTCATGCTAGCTGAACTAATGTCAAAGATTAAGCATGGTCAATATCAAAACTTGAGCTTAATAGGTTTGTCAGAAAAAAATGCTGAAAATATCATAAATGTGTTAATTTTTCAGGTTCAATTTTAGGGTCAGGATTAGCTTGACCTAATAAGTTTTGCATTTGAAGTGTATCAGCCGAATTTTTGTCTTATTATTGTACTATTGATGAGTACAATCCAATAGAACATGATTTTGTAGATGAATGGAACATGGGAAAGTGCATAAAAATGATTCTGACATAAGTTGGGGGGGGGGGGGGTAGACTATTTCAGCTTTTCGAATAACATGTCTAGATCATGGTTTGCTTCTGCAAGGATACAAATTGCCTTTTAATATTGAGAAATGAACTTCAAAAATACACAAAACTATTTTATATTTAAACCCTGACTAAATTATCAATGCTTGAAAACTTTTCATTTTCCATGACAATGCAATTACACTGTATCTAAATCAATATCATCAATTTTATTTGTGTTTGCACATTTTTCTTTTTTTGTATGTTTGTTATCAGGATGCTATCTCCAAAATGTGCCTTGAGTCTGTCCTTCATGTAACGGCAACTGAAAGGCTTCCTTCTAAATACTCATTCATTTTTACCAATGTCTCCTCAATTGAAATTTGCTCATCTTCAGCTTGCTCTAGATATTTTACTACCATTTTAAAAGCATTCTCCCTTTCTTCTTCTTGTGGCCTTCCCACATTTTTAACCTTTGAACCACCCTGTTCAAAAATTCAGGGGACATCCCTCCCAGTTCTAAAGTTTGTGCTACATACTTGATGGTACACAGCATCTGCTGCTGGAAGGTCTGGACAAAAAAGCATCCGATCTTTTACTTCATCGCTCCATGGCGAATTAAGTTTGTCGCATATTTTTAAACATGTGGAACTATAGTCTAGGGTCATTATAGGGTTCAGTTTGAAATCAGTCTTTCTACCTTGATATGGGTCACCCTGTCCACAAAATAGGCAATTTGTCTTATAATTGAATTTGACTTCTTGAGATCTTAGATTTTTGGAATTTCTTTCTGTTGGTGCACTTAGTTTCCGTTTCAAAGCAGATATGACATTAGTATTTGTATACTCTTTTCTACAATGGACATGAACAACTTGCTCAACTGCTATAGTAAAGCTATCATTTCTAGCATTAATTGCCTTTTGTAAACCTGACATGCCCTTTTCACCCAGTTTTACAGTTGGCACAGTACTGTCAGAGAGTGTTTCATTACAAAGTATGCACTCATCATTATCCACATCCATCATCTCAGCCATGATTATGATTTCTACTTAACTAGTACTTAACTAACTACTTAACTAATCTTGTATATCTTATCTACTCTAACTAAATTATGTTAACTATCTTAACTACACTAAACTATCTCAACTACATGTACTTCATATTTTATCACATAACAGCTTAGCTAATTGCTATGGATGGTTCCCTATGACTGAATAGCTATATGTGAATGAAGCAAGACTGTATGTACAGTATTATTATATATCTACCATTTACATGAGAATATACAAGTATATAATTGTCTCAATAAAGGAGGTATAGTGTAATGTCACAATAGTAACACTAAGACAAAGAAAAAAAATCTTCAGCTATATATACAATAGACTATGTATCAACACAATTACACAACCTTACCACAAAATGTGGACTTTGGGATACCGCACCACAAATGTAAACTTGGGGATACACACAACAAAATGTGGACTTTGGAATACTGCACCACAAAATGTGGACTTGGGAATACCGAACCACAAAATGTGGACTTGGGAATACCACACTACAAAATGTGGACTTGGGGATACCACACCACAAAATGTGGACTTGGGGATACCGCACCACTAAATGTGGACTTGGGGATTCAGCTTGGTTCTGGACAATTAAATCAAAATCATACCTGTGTCCAAATACAGCTAACCAACTTTTCAGCTCACCTACCAGCACAGCTTTTCAGTACTTCTTATCAGCTCATCACAGCCCAATCAGCAAGGCAAATGACATCTGACAATTTTGTGTATTGAGCATTAGATGTATAACTCAACCTAATTACATAATGTAATTTATCTTTTCATAATCAACTTATTCCTAGCTATGCAGATTAAATTTGCAATCACATCAAGGATATTTTTGGTTAAATTGCAATATTTAAATAATGCTTGTAATTTGGTATAATGGAATATCACATAGATAATGTTTATTATTTTAATTATTTGATAATACTAGATGAAAATAAGGCATACAAAATAATCTAAGCCATGAATGCACATTATTCGACCAATTCAACATCCCACATGTCATGCTCATCCAGTATTATAAGTGTTTATAGAACATATGTACTATACTATTTGCGTTTATCATGCTCTGTTACTATGGCAACCAATCATGTTCAGACTCATTACATTAAAGAATTACATCAGCATCCATGACCTCTATAAATATAACTGTGACTGATCCTGTAAAATGACATTTCTAGGAAATTATCACCAAAAAGTGCCACGCCTACTTTTGAGTGGATAGAGTGATGGTCACCTAATAAAATATAGTCCAGAGTCAAATATATCATATAATTCATCAAATTAATCATGTTATCTTATTAAACACTCCCCATATATGTTTTAAGGGTAACTTTATGTTAATTTCTAAATGATTTGAAGAGAAATGGCAACATCAGTTAGTATAGGAAGCTTCAAATTTACTGAAGTATTAAAGATTTTGAGCATTTAAGTTGTGTTGCTATGGTAACCAATTTACCAATTTATATCAAACTTGCTGTGACAACTGAACTATATAAAGGTGCACGATCCCTGAAAATTTTATTGTGATTGCAGTTACATAACAGAAATTATTAATGTTTATCACAGTACCCCTTCATAAAATTACCCAATGGGGGTATAAATGGTGATTTAAAGGTTTTCCACCACTTAGATTTTTCTAGATTTTTCTAGATTTTTGATATGTCATTTTACCTACCAATGGTTATTGATTACACTAGGTTTACATTTTGTTGCAATTTTTTCATTTATTTGTGAATATTTACAACGGTTTTACTGGAGTAATCATAATTTTCTAGTATTTCATTACCATCTTCATTTTACGTAATTACTTATATACAGCACAATTTTTGGTACAGTGACATTTTTGGTTAGTACTTTTATTGCTATATAGAACTTCAACGATGTGCGTTTTATTTTCTCTTTACAGTTGATGTGTAATTTTAGTTCCTTTCTGACAAGTTAGAAACTAGCCATTTCAATATTGTAATATTGAATCACAAACAATATAATTGAGATGTCGTATTGGAAATCATTTTTCTCTTACATGTATTGTAATGAATTCATTGTGAATCTCATGCCGTTTGATCTTGCTGGGTTGGATTGTGATAATCATTCGTGAATGGTGGGAAATCAGAAGGTGTGTTAAAGAGTGATATCTTTGTGTTTTGTGATCAAAGTTTTGGATATCTGAAAGTCGATAGTGTAATGCATCCCTTGATGTCCTGTAGTATATTGGCTGAGACTTCTTAGGGCAATGGACTATGCGGTGCCATAATATCACGATGAAATTAAACGACCTATCGAACTCATCTAGTCTAAAGAATCCGACGCAATGTTATTAAGTCTATGGTGGCAAGACTTTTTCGCATTAATTTGGGCGAATTGAAAAACATTCCACGGGGAATCTTCTATAACAGTTGTTTACAAACATTACTCACTGCAAAGTATAACATCAATTTGAATGTTTCTGTCTTGCGGCTTTTTACCGTTTACGTTTACGTTCCACCAACCAACAGGGAGAACCTAACTAAATGCTATAACATGCCTGTTCCCAAACAAACGATCTGTCTTCTAGAAAAAACTAAGATCTAGAGTTGTGGTAAATATTTTGCTATCATGCCATCATAGCCCAGAATGTCATCCGTCAGTCAAAAAGGTTTGAATCAAAACTTCCCATGAAAATCAAAAGATCTCACCTGTTGAGCACGCCATCTATATATAAATCATGTCAAAAATCAGATGGAGGCATGTCAAAGTATTAATAATGTATAATTATACAAATGCATATACAAGTATATTTACTTATTGTTCATTCCAGATGCACAGTGGAATAAACTATTTAGGGCTATTTATTCGGTATATCTACAGTAGTATATATAAATGGTAATGTATTTGAATAAACGCATCATCAATGAAAAAGGTCTATATCTTTTATTATATCATCGCTAAGTACTCCCTATCATAATTTTCTAGTATTCCATTACCACCTTCACACATTTAACGTAATTACTTATATATAGCACAATTTTTGGTACAGAGAAATTTTTGATTAGTACATTTATTGCTATTTGGAACTCCAACGATGTGCGTTTTATTTTCTCTTTACAGTTGATGTGTAATTTTAGTTGCTTTCTGACAAGTTAGAAACTAGCCATTTCAATATTGTAATATTGAATCACAAACAATATAATTGAGATGTTATATTAGAAATCATTTTCTCTTACATGTATTGTAATGAATTCATTGTGAATCTCATGCCGTTTGATCTTGCTGGGTTGGATTGTGATAATCATTCGTGAATGGTGGGAAATCAGAAGGTGTGTTAAAGAGTGATATCTTTGTATTTTGTGATGAAAGTTTTGGATATCTGAAAGTCGATAGTGTAATGTATCCCTTGATGCCCTGTAGTATATTGGCTGGGACTTCTTGGGGCAATGGACTATGCGGTGTCACGAGGAAGTCAACCGACCTATCGAACTCATCTAGTCTAAAGAATCCGACGCAATGTTATTAAGTCTATGGTGGCAAGACTTTTTCGCATTGATATGGGCGAATTGAAAAACATCCCAAGGGGGAATCTTCTATAACAGTTTTGTTTACAAAGATTACTCACTGCAAAGTATAACACCGATCTGGCCAATATATCCTCGTTTCATTAGTGCTCACAAGGGCGAACGTATACTAAAATTTAAATGTTTTTTGAGTACTTCATATCCAGCAATCGTAATGTTAAATCGGACATCACCTTATCTCCTAACTGGTACTATTACTGAGATTTCGTATCAACACTTTAGTCTACTAAATTATTGTTTAAAACTCATATATGTGAGCGTTAATGCAGGGGCATTTCATACAGCCTATAAACACCGCCCTTTCATTAAATGTGTTTTCTGGTTTCCTTAATTTCGCCAATTTCTTAAGAAATTGATGGATAATTTGAAGATTATATGATCAGACACATAAACATGGCATATACCACATAAGTTTCTCATATTTAGTTGTTTTTAGTTGCTGTTTTTTGTTGAACCATAATATTACGTACATGGATAACGTATTTTATTTACAAGTAGGCTGCATCTTGTATTAGACCAACATAGCATCAAGTTTCACTAGAGCTGCTAAGAACACTTCTTATCAGATGTGTTGACAGCTCTCCTGATAAAGAAAGTGACCGGAGATTTCTGGATTTGTTGAATTAAAAAAATTAAGCAATCAAATGACCAAATTGAAACAGTTTATGTAAAAATAGAAACATTTATATTTATCCTAACTTTTGTTTATTTCAGATAGTAATGTATAATGTGCAGCAAAGCTGCAAAAACTACAAAACAAACTAAAATATACAAAAGTTAGGATAAATATAAATGTTTCTATTTTTGAATAAACTGTTTCGATTTGGTCATTTGATTGCTTTCGAGGTACTCGAAAAAACATTTAAAATTTTACTGTAATACAATTAACGTGCCTCGTTCGCAATATCAATGTATTTGTCGTGGGGCCTTTTACCGTTTACGTTCCATCAACCGATAGGGAGAACACAACTAAATGCTATAACATGCCTGTTCCCATACAAACGATCTGTCTTCTAGAAAAACTAAGAGTTGTAGTAAATGTTTTGCTATCATGCCATCATAGCCCAGAATGTCATCCGTCAGTCTAAAAAGTTTGAATCAAAACTTCACATGAAAATCAAAAGATCTCACATGTTGAGTACGCCATCTATATATAAATCATGTCAAAAATTGACATTCCTTTTTGACGGATGGAGGCAAGTCAAAATATTACTTAATGTGTAGCCATCTATATATAAATCATGTCAAAAATTGACATTCCTTTTTGACGGATGGAGGCAAGTCAAAATATTAAGTGTGTTATTAATAGGGGTGGGACGATGACCCGATGAGTAGATTCCCCGCGGGTTGAGGCCTTCGGGTTTACCCGAATCGACTCCTCTAGTCTAAGATAACTTATTATACGAATGCATACACTGGGCGAAGTGACCAAATATAAACAATTTTAATCACAAATAATCAGTGAAAAATGATTATTATCTGGTTAAAACCTATTATCGAGACTATTATTGGTGGTTATCGCTGATTATCAAGACTTATTAATCAACAATAACCGGTGTTTTCACTGGTTATTACGATAATCAGTTCTTATTAATGTGTAGCCAATGGCAAAAATTCCAACTGATTATTATGTCAAGTGATTATTCACCCAACTGGTTATCGCTTTGTTTTCATTAGCAATTAAGAACCGTCTGCCATTTATGCATCTAGCGCTTTTAATTATTATCCGTTGAATAAACAAACTATAGCCTTTGTCTAGCTAAAGAATATGAATTTTTGCGGAATTGAATTTTTTATTCAAACATCATTTTTTTTAATTCATTATCAACCGAACAAAAAATAAAAGAAACACATTTTTAGAATTTCATTTAATGTTAGATTTTATTTAGCTGTCCAACTTCAATTACCAGGATTCGAGATTTTTCATTAGCAATTATCATGCAGCAGATTTCTGCAATTCAATCAATAGTTTATACTAATTAGTAGTAATTAAAGAATATCACCAAGAAAATATTTTATCATCGTGTAGAAAGTCCAATCTAAAATCTGGTAAATGTGTTGCGTTTATTGAAGCAATAACGTTGTGATACCACTGTAAAACTATAATTAAAATGTTTGATATGAAATCCGATTGTCAGGAATAAGAAATACACATCAATACTTTTACATAATATCCAGTGTATTGAAATAAGATGTTATAACAAAGGCAATTGAAAAACTTCAATCTCAGTGAAACTAGTAGTGAAACTCCCTGAATCTGTTAAAGGGAAGCTTTCATTCAAGCACTGAAATCTAAGTTTAAGAGGAAGAATTCAGTATCCCGTGTGTTCACTACCCCCTCCCATCCCCAATTATTTAACTATGCTCCAATGTGTTTCATTTCTGAGTTTAATAAATGCAATCAATATGATAGTTCTATATAACTCATTATTACCGTAGAGCAAATGTGCGCAAGGTTAAATTTTAATCTTTTTGAAAAATGTTAATTAGTTGCTTGGATGGTAGATTGTTTGTTTGATTGTTTATTAGCACGATTGATTGCTTGATTGGCCGTTTACTTGCAAACATTCTTTCTTTGTTGCTTTGCTGCTTCCTTGGTTTCTTGCATTAGAGTTTAATTAGCTACTTGCTTGGTTGGTTTGTCGGCTGTTTGCTTGCTTTATTTGTAAGTTGCATGGTTTGCTTTTTTACTTGGTTAGTTTCCTGCTTGCTTGGATGGTCGTTTGCTTGGTTGCTTGGTTGGTTACTTGCGTGGTTGGTTGCTGAGTTATTGATTTGAAACTTTCTAAATATCCATAAGCGTAGCCAAGGAGGAGGGGGGTTGCGAAAACCAATAAAAATCAAACCCTGAGAATGAGGACTCAAAGAGCTTTTAAATGCTTTTTATTTGAAGCTTCTAGCTCACTTTGGAAGGAACTTGCATCCAGTTTTTGTAAAATTCAATATAAAAATCATTTTTGGCTTGTTTATGTCATAATCGCACCCCCTGTTTATGTCACAATCGCACCCCCCCCCCCCGACTGAAAAGCGAAATATTTTTGACAATTGCACTCCCCCTGACTGAAAGCTGGCTACGCCCCTGATATCTGTTATTGGCCATCAATAAACTATATTTATATTGTGAGCATTTATGGGTTTTGATAACAATAGGCTTTATACATGTATAATTAATCAAATTTCATATTGTATCATGTTGGCTAAATCGTTTCAAGTGAAGAATTACTGAATTAAGAACTGTAATCTGGGTTTGCTTAGTTTGAGCCAGGGAACAAAATGTAATCAGACGGACGGATTAATTAATGTTTGTTTTGATAAATGAGTATTATAGGTTATAGGCAGTATCATGGGAACCAAGTAATCGTGTATAGGATTATTTTTTGTTTACTTCAGAATTGAGTGAACCATCTGTAGTTTTAAAATCAAGATCAATAAATACATCTAATCAAGATCAAATATTAGAAATCTATTTTTGACTGGACAAATTCTTGTTCTCGAATGTCAAACAGAACCTTCATTATTATCATTATTGTCGTTATTACATTACTTTTGTACATTATTACATACACAGTAAACGCGACCCGATCGGGGAGTGGATTCAGGTTTTTGTTATCTCTTTATGCATGTTTTATTGCCAAATTAATATAAAAACAAGCTGGAGAAACATAAGTTTTTATTTTGTACTTTGTTACCACACGTCAAAAAGCGCATTTGAAGTTCAGAAAATGTAAGAAGACTTGGCTAGACATTATGTACTTATATATTTATATGTTACGTATTTATTTTGTATTCAATTCGAATTCTGTTCACTCGCACTTCCTGAACCACCCCCACCCCTTGGCTACGGGTATAAGTACTTTCAGCACACGGAGAGAATAACATTAGACTTCTGCAATGCAACTACATGTACATGTAATAAGAGACCTAAAATGAAAAAATGTAATGTAAGAATATACAATTGTAGCCCATCACAAAGTTCATTTATTTCATAAAAGCGTCAAGGGACAATGCCTCTAAACACTAAGATAAACAAATTAACTTCCGTAGAAACATCCTGTTGTGGAAAAAAGGCTTTTCACAACGGATTAGAATAGCCAGTCTGTCTAATTGTATAATATATTACATACATTTTAAATTCCTTTATACTTCTTTTATACAGGTTGATCATTTTATTTAGACAAGAGATTGTATTCCAGCAGTGTCATTTGTAATTAGCCCTTTGAAGTTTAATCAGTCACAATAATCAGTTGGTCGGTTATTCAGTAAAGAAAAAAGTGATTATCGCAAGGCCATGCCTGTTGCCATTATATCTAGCCTTTAAAAGTTATAATTAGGTCAGGATCAGACTGTGTCTGGTTATTAATGATTATTCTAAAAAATTAATCGCTGATTATTATGTGTTAATTCCAACCTGTTTGTCTAGTGATATAGATTTACTTATTGTTCATTCCAGATGAACAGTAAACGTCAGGGTTCGATGGGAACGTTATACGACACAATACATGGAGTAACTAGATGCAGGCTGGACAATACATTACACCAAGTGTGGTCGGTGATCCTAAAAATTTAGACAGAATTATTATAAAGTTTACCCTGCAAAAGCATTGATACCCCCTCTTACCTGTACGTGATGCTGTGAAATGTGTAGTATATTGTTAACTATACACAAATATCTAGTTATTCAATACCAAACATTTTTGGAGACGATTGGAATACTTAGCTTCTTCCCCGAAGCGCATGTCTAAGTCTAAACAAAATAAATAAATATGTGATAATGATTTGCAAATATATCTAACTGTAACACTGTAGCTAGTCGAATTATGGGGATGCAGGCATGTACATGTAATGTATCGTAATCATAAGTGCTCGTGTACATTACAGGGAATGGGGTCATTGCAAAAATATAACAGCAAATCGAGGTAAGTGATTTCAGAGTTGCTACTTAACATTGAGTTTTGAAATATTGCATACATATTCAAATTCATCTAGGGGAGAGCGGGGTAAGATGGAACGCGTGGTAAGACGGAAAGATGGCTTTTAATTAAAGCATTAGTTGCAGCCGACAAGAAAAGTGTGGTTGAACACAATAACAATTTTTAAACAATTATTCAATAAAAATCCGTCGTTCCGTTTCACCCGCGTTCCGTCTTATCCCGCTCTCCCCTACAAGAACCCTCGTATTCGGATATTTCTCTTTGAAAGACCCTGGCATCGTAAAATTTACATCATTTCTATCGGGCCAGATATTCATCGATCCTAGTGCAAAATAATTAAATTCGCCCACTTGAGAAGAATTCGAGAAACTTGCCAAGTCAAGCTCAAACATTCCAACCCTGACTCTACAGAAGTAAAGTAAAAATTCATCTTTATAACACAAAGCCTAAGTGGCCTAAATTTTGCGATTTTGCACCCCCTTGGGTGAGCCCAGAAAAAAAGTTGGGCCCAAAAAGTGGGCCTTTTTTAGCATTACTGGGCCTTTTAAGGCCTTGTTTTTTATTTTAGGCCAAATTTTGAAGCAAACGGGCCTTAAATTTTCAAAACTTGAGCCCACTTTTTGGTTTTAGGGGCCCAAATTTTTTTAAAGTTTGCCCCCCCCCCCCTTGTTGGTTCCCAGATCCGCCCCTGTATACGTACTGATTATGCCTGTTTATCAAATATTGATGAAAAAAGTAATCTATGCTTACATTTTTGGTAATAAACTTAAAATTTAAATTTGCCGCTTAAAGCATATTTTTGTTGAAATTCAACAGGGCCATTTTTAGTTAATCGGGCGACCAGATTCTTTTGAAAAAATGAGATTTGCATTGTTTTCCAATTAGACAAATGAGTAAACATGATTAGCTCGAAATCTAACGGTGAGATTTTGTTTTAAAAAATCATGGATATCAAGGCTAAAGATAGCTATACAATAAACATAAAAAAGCAATGCTTGGACTCTTCATATTCACACAAAAAATTAATTAATAAATGAGGTTTGATATTTGTGAGAATAAGTTGTACGAGTCGCAATGCTCTACAAACACCAGACTACAGGATGGATTAGGATCAATGACACACATAAAAATTAATTTAAAAATATTTCATGATAATTATCTCAAAGAAAAGCAGTTAGCGAAGGATACATTTCATTACACTCAATAAATAGTTATCACTTTTGACTATATATACATATCTCATGGGAATGTATTTCCATCTGCTCAATATATCACATTTTAGCTTCGAAAATCACAATCGTTGGATAATACATTTGTCTCAGAATGATAGGCCACCCTGTAGCAATGTAGCTTTCACTTGAAGTGTACCCTTGAGAATAATGAACTTACTTTCAAATTGGTCTTGCTTTTGTGGTGTATGTGGCTTTTTAGCAAATCTGCCACGCTCATTTCTTTCCAGAACCATCTTGTTCACATGTAACACTAGGCTATACGCGCATGTATAGACAGATGACATAGATATACATAAAAATTATATATTGCACCTGTATTTACTTACATGGGAATATTCCCTTTGGAAAAATGCAAATGCATGAACATATATTTTCATCTTATATATGACTTCAAGCTAACATATCATTTCATATTTATATTTTCATAGTTAGTCTAACATAAATAATAGATCCATGAGAACAATATTCTTTGTTTTCTTAAAAATTGATGGGTTTACTGTGAATTCAATAAATTACAATTTGCAAGGGGTAAGTATACTGTATGACCTTAGTTGCAAAGTACTGTTTATATGTGCAGCTCAATAGCATAAAATATGTTGAATGAAGCATATGTTAGGGATTAGTCGTGTGACACACAAACTGACCAATACATGAGGGTATTAGCTACTTTTCACAGAAACCAAAGGAGGACAGTGCTTTTATTTCAACTGGGAGCTTACCTCCACACGACTGATCATGCGACCATGGTGTTGGGTCCCTTTAAAAAGTACTTACACTCGATTTTGTTATGCCAGACAACTTGCCAGCGGTGTGCTTCTGACATTCTTCTGATAAAATCAAGTAAATATATCGAAATAAGGGGAAAGCGGGGGGAAAGTTATTTTAAGTCTGGGAGAAAAATACGAACGGCACAAATTTGCGTTCGGTCGTTTGGAATAGCGAACAATTCATTTTCTTCCATGTAATCTGTCATTGAACCAAATAAATGTGCGTTCGATAGAGTTCTGCACATACGAACGACGTGAATTTACGATCGGTCAAATAAAATAGCGAATGTTAGTTTTTCTTCCATGTAAATCTGTTATTGAAGTAAAGGAATATGCGTTCGATAAAACACTGCATAAGTGAAAATACAAAAACAAACAAAACTTCGACTTTTCGGTAAGATTTTGTTATTTTAAATCTTTTGAGGCGGAGAAACAACGTGTAGGGTTTGTCACGGGCGCAAAGAATAACCCCGAGGCGCATTTCTTTGATTGCAATTGTTTGGAGGCGCAGCGCCTCAGTAAGTTCAGGGGGAGAGCACAGATTTCTAATAAAGATTTGCTTACTTTGGTCATTTTTTCGGGAAAAATCATCTACAAATTCTCAGGAGTTCAAATTTGACCTTAAATTTGAGATTTGACCTCTGGTGGAACTTCAGCTACCTACAAAAGGTCCAAGGAGTTCGCTTTTGAAATTTTTGTATTTAAGGATTTAGACCCTGGAATCAGTGCAATATGGAATAACAATTTCTTGAAAGTGTTTCTTTCCAAAATTTGCACGAGATGCAGAATATCGAGTGCTAATTTTAGGAAGTAACGCCTGGAAGGAATAGTCATTACACAATGCATTGAGTCTTGGGCTTTAATTCTTTCTTAAATTTCTTTCTTCACATTGTAAAATATTAACTACCATGTCACCTAATTGATACGAAATCACTAAAAGAACATATATTTCAATGAAATTATTTGCAAGGGTAAGTTGGAAATGCATCAATTTCAATACGTTGAGTCAACTTGTCACGATTACACGTTACAACACACGGAATGAACTTGCAGTGATTGATTATTTTATGCATTTCAGTTATTTGAAACATTGTATTCGGATCGGCTTGAATCGGACACACCTTGATGTGAATCAAATTAAGGTCAGCTTAATAACAAAAGAACTAACGTACTTAACTCTAAAAGAGTAAACATTTTAAGGTCAAGGACATCAAATTATGTCATAATCTTTACTATCTTAGTTCTCAAAGTTCGAGACTACAGATTGATATTTTGAATTAAAAGTCAGCATATACATTTCTCTGAAGATTCTACACATATTAGCAATTTACTACCTATGAAGATTCTGCACCAGTTTTGAGATATCAGAGCTCAAAAACGTGAAAAAAGGTCAAATTTCGACATTTTCGGGGTCAAATTTCGACTTGCTTCAAATTGAACAAATCTTTTTTCTATCATCATCTACAAGTTGATAGGAGTTATGTATTCGAGATTTGACGTTTGGCTGGCCTTCAATTTGTCCAAAAGGCATTCGGGCCTCCCTAAGATAGCTTTTAATCTTGATGTCCAGTTTCATTGAGAACCATCGATAAAAAGTAAAGATTGTGAATAAATACACAAAAATAGAAAAATCCCATTTATTTACATTTTATTTCTTTATATCCCATTTGATATTTTACATATTCATAATTGTACGTTATTGCTAAAATATTTGAACGATGAAAAAAATATTCAAAGTTGATATAAATGTTAGAAGTTGATACCGAGGCTACACAATTGAAAATAGTTGCTAAACATCCGGATATATCCAATATTTTTTAACTTCTACCTTTAGTAAAAAAATCACTCGTGATACAAGGATTAGTAGTACAGATACTAAGTCGTCTTCGACGATTAAATAAAATGTAGAATTTATAACAAATGAAGCTACATTAAAGTATTACTGCAAAGACGGGAGTTTTGATTCATATGACTTACATTCTCCGACATAAGGTGGATGCAGTGATTGGTTATTTCATGCACTACAGGTTTTTGAAATACTGTAATCGGATTGGCTGGAATCGGACACACCTTGCCTAGATTGCTTTGTAACTAAATGTCCCCTTTTGACTCGATCACTATTCAAATGCTTAGTGATTACAAAATTATAAGATTATTATAGAAAAATTATATTTTTGCCATTAACCAAATATGGACAGGTTTTGGTCAAATGAACGGTTGCCAAACTTATGAAGGGGTATGTACATGATGGTAGTCCAAATATATGAAAATGGTTGAATTTTGAGGGGCAATAATAATCGTGGGCACAGCCACATCATTCTCAAATTTTTATGCAACAACATTTAACCCTTATTTTTTGATTGTTTTATACACCTTCTGAAGCTTTTTTGGGACCAAAGAGAACAAGAAAAGCATTCTTTATTCTTATTTCAGTTTTGAATTCGGCATTCAAATATCTTTCATGTATGCTTTACATATCTTTGATGCAAGAAAACTGATTGAACCTAATCACAAGGGGTCTGGTATTTTGGCATTTTGTATTATTTTCTTAGTTTTGTACAACAATGTATTATTTGAATATAATTTCGGTGATAGTGATGTTCTACATCATCAGGTAGTACAAAACGCGATTAACATCTGGTTTGTTTTATCAGAAGGAAAAAACGATTGAGGATATGCAAGATTTACGAAATAGATCAGCTCTCATTCATCAAGCAGTCTAGCTATTTATTCTACAGCTTACGAACAATTAATCAATTCGTTCGAAAAACACATCAAGGAGACCGACATTAACCTCTCTGTAAAAGCCAAGTTGCTCGAAAAAATCACGAATCACTTTTAAATTTTTTTGTGTTTTCTCTTTGTCTATTGATTGGCCATCGTTAAACAAGTACTCAACTGACAGAGTCTTAATGTAGATTTTATCAAAGGGAATCGTTTTTAAAATGGATATCTCGGCTCCTTCTACGTCTAAACTGAAATAGTCCACCCTCGTCACCCCTACCGCTAAAAGGAGAGTATAAAGTGTAAAACATTGGACAAGGTATGTTTTACTTTTTGCAATGGCGTCAGCACGAAGTTGAACGTTTTCTTTCATGCCAGAAAGATAATCGGCATCAACAAATGTACTTTTCCTGCTTGTGTTATCTGGGCATAGTAAAACATTAGCAGCAAATGACTTTCGTTTAAGATTCAAAAGTTCTTGAAATACCCTTTTATTGGGCTCTACCAGTAAGCCAGTCCAATTTCTATATCGTTCAAAAAATAAGGAATTCGATAATTCTTTCCCATTAAAGGCCCCGCATTCTATGAAAAATCCATTTGTTTTTCCCTTGAGAAGATTGTCGATGTATTCACTCTGCCCATGTTGTGAAAAATGGTGGTTAATCGGTTCCTTCATTTTAGGAATCTCTGCGCTTGGAGGATGGATCCAGTTCAACTTAACATGTTCAACCTGGAATCAGTAAACCTAAATGACAACATTTGTTGAAAGAATGTCTTAAAAAACATAAATCTGTTAATCTGATTTCCAACTAAAGTAAACAAGATTATCATCTATATTAACAGTTCAACTTAACATGTTCAACCTGGAATCAGTAAACCTAAATGACAACATTTGTTGAAAGAATGTCTTGAGAAAACATAAATCTGTTAATCTGATTCCTAACTAAAGTAAACAAGATTATCATCTATATTAACAGTTCAACTTAACATGTTCAACCTGGAATCAGTAAACCTAAATGACAACATTTGTTGAAAGAATGTCTTGAGAAAACATAAATCTGTAATCTGATTCCTAACTAAAGTAAACAAGATTATCATCTATATTAACAGTGATTAGTGATATTACTAAGTAAACAATAATTAAACATTACCTTGTAAACGAATGATTTAATGATATGCCGAACATTCTGATTAAACAGATTAATCAGTTTATAAATATTTCACCTGGTAAACAATGATTAAGCCTAATGACTTTTGCTGAGACATAAATAATATATATATAACTATGTTAAGTAAACATTGGTTAAATACTTGGCTAAGTTAACAATAATTAATTTTGCTCCTGAACAATGATTCAATAGTCCGCCTATGATCAAATTCATTACTAAGAAAATAATGACCCATGTCTTAAGCATACTTACTAAATGTTCATCGCTCGGATTAGAAAATCCAATTTCGTAAAAGTCTGCTGGTATTCTTGTTGGATTTATATGATCTTCTTTAATGTGCTGATTCAAAGAAATAATGCATCTGGATAAGATGCAGTACATCATTATCAGTAAAAGGACCAGTATAAGGAATATTATAGACGTTTGTCTCTGGCTCGGCATCTGAAAAATTATGAATGTCATGTTGAATATTTCTGTCAGTAATACGTTTTATTTTCGTGTCGATGCCATACACTGACTCTGACTTGCTTTTACTATCAAGTTCATTTTAATTACAATAATACATTTACCACGAAGCACATGCGGATAAGGGAAAATACTAAAAACCTTATATAAACCCAGCAAAAAAGCAAACTCTAAGTGTTAACCTGTCATTGGAAAAATATACCCTATTTATCCGTAAACCATGATCTCACGTGAAAAGAACTAGTGTCTAACATCACCTTTCCCCCAAACAAGAATCAATATCATAATCCAGGACCAGAACACCAAGGGACTTTTCATTCATACTGAAGTGTGTATATGTTACTTACTACTATATCTGTTATTGTCGCTATTGTCCTTTAGGTCTTTCGATTTCTTTATTTCCTCTCTCTGCTACTAATTATTACATGTCTCATATATGGCCACTTCTTGTCAACTGACTTTTCTGGGTAAAAACTGGCATGCCATCTATCTTCAATCTACTTTTAATGTTATTGTTAGCATGCCATCTATATTTCAATTCACTTTTAATCTTACTATATCACATCTTCCCCCTTTTCTTGACTGTTTTTGCTCTTTAAATTTTTCCATCTCAGTAAAACAGTCACATCTTCGTATCTCTATTTCTTATATAAAGTCCGATTAGGGATGGCTTTTCCCTAACAAATTTTGTTAAAATGTTTATCTATATACAAGTTTCTAACAGTTTCTCATCTTATAGTCTTGACAATGCATCAGCGTTTTTATTAGCTGATCCAGGTCTATGCACCACTGTAAAATTGTACTGCTGTAGAGCGAGTGCCCAACGCATCAATCTTGGGTTTGTATTCTTCATGTTATGCAACCATACCAAAGGATTGTGGTCAGTAATGACTTTGAAGACTCTTCCTAGCAAGTAGTAACTCAACTTCTCTATAGACCATTTCATCGCCAAGCATTCTTTCTCAATTACAGAGTAATTTCTTTCTCTTGGTAACATTTTCCTACTCAAATACATGATGGGATGCTCTCCATCCTCGAAGTTCTGACTCAGTATGCCACTAATACCATAGGCACTTGCATCAGTGATGACTAGAAACTGTAGGTCAAAATCTGGGCTTCCAAGTATTGGGTATTTGCAAAGGTATTCTTTGAGTTTGTAGAAAGCTTCATCTGACTTATCTTCCCAAAGTATCTTCTTTGGTGCTTGATTTCTGGTCAGTTCAGTTAAGTTGTATGCCTTGGTTTCATAATCCTTTATAAAACGGCGATAGTAGCCTGTCATACCTAAATAGGTCTTCAGTAACTCTTTTGTTTCTGGCTTGTTAAAATTCTTGATTGCATCTATGGCACTTGGCGTCAGTGAAACAACACCTTTTCCTACCATATGGCCACAATATACTACTTCTTGAAATGCAAACTGGCACTTTGAAGGCTTTGCAGTAAGATTATTCAGTCGTAGTCTGTTCAGCAGTTCTTCTACGTGTGATCTTCATAAGTCTCACTATATATGATTATGTCGTCGATGTAAGCTGCTATATGGTCTTCTAATCCTCTGATCATCTCATCAACCATTCTTTGGAAAGTGGCAGGAGCTCCATGTAAACCAAACGGCATTACGACAAATTGGTAGATTCCCCATGGTGTTCTAAATGCACACTTCTCTTTAGAATCATCTGTAAGAGGTATTTGCCAAAAGCCCCTACATAAATCGATCACAGTAATCCATTGTGCCTAATGCAATCTATCTAAAATGGCATCAATCCTTGGCATCATGTAAAGATCAAATAGGGAGACGCTATTTAGATATCTAAAATCGATGCAAAAACGCATAGTATTATCTTTCTTCGGAATTAATACTATGTTAGAGATCGTCTCACTTCTAGAGGGCTCTATGTATCCTTCCTTCAACATTGAATCTTATTCCTCTTTGAAGATTTTCATTTGACTTTGAGGTATTCTATAGCTTGGCTGCTTACGTGGTATATTATCTCCAGTGTCTACATTGTTTTATCAGGCTTGTTCTTCCTGGCTTGTTTGAGAGAACATCACTAAAACTGCCCAATAGCTTCTTGATCTGTTTTGTCTGGTTAGTTGTCAACTCGGGATTGATATTACAATCAATAAACACATTGCCATCAGGGCTAACTGTACTGTGTAGACTGTAGGTAGGAAGATTCATAATTTCCTCTACATCACTGTCTTCCTCATCAGTTGCCGCCATAAAACAATAGTCTTCTGTCTAGGTATTTTCTCAGTAAGTTGACATGGTATATCTTCGTCTTTCTATTGAAGGGCTCAATCTCATAATTGACTTTACCATGTCTTCTTACTACTTTATAAGGGCCTTGCCACTGTGCTTCAAGTTTGTTTTCACTTGATGGTAGTAGGAGTAAAACATCATCTCCTGGTTTGAAGCTAATATTTCTACTCTTTTCATCATAGTACTTCTTCTGGGTAACTTTTGCTTGATTTGCATTTTCTTCAGCAAGAATCTGTAAGTTGCTTATAGCTTATCTCTCATCTTGAGAACATAATCAACAACAGTCTGTGGGGTGTCTTCTTTAGCTGTCCATGTTTCTTTCAGAACATCTAATGGTCCTCGAACATCACGTCCATATAGCAATTCAAAGGGAGAAAATCCTGTAGATTCATTTGGTACTTCACGATATGCGAACAAAACATAGGGAAGGTAAACATCCCATAGTTTTGGTTCTGCAACAACAAACTTCTTCAGCATGTTAATCAAAGTACCATTGAACCTTTCAACTTGGCCATCTGTTTGTTGATGATATGGGGTACTCTTGATTCCTTTGACACCTAGTAATCTGTACACCTCATTCAGCAACTTAGACATGAAGTTGGTTCCTTGATCACTTAAAATTTCCTTTACAATGCCGACTCTTGAAAACAGTATCATCAATTCATTGGCGATTTTCTTTGCATCTGTACTTCTAAGTGGGACTGCCTCTGGATAGCGAGTTCCGTAGTCTCCTATACGAAGAATAAATCTGTTTCCTTTTGTAGAGCGAGGAAGAAGTCCTACTATGTCCATACCTATCTTTGTAAATGGTTCTTTTACAACAGGCAGAGGGATCAAAGGCGCTCTGTCAACAACTCTCATTCTCGCTGTATGTTGGCAGATATCACAAGATTTACAAAACTGCTTTATGTCCTTGTAGATACCAGGCCAGAAAAATCTCCTCAATATCCTGTCTGTTGTCTTCTTTATTCCTAGGTGCCCTGATAGAGGTATGTCATGTGCCAATTGTAGTATCTTTTTCCTACAACTTCTAGGAAGCACAATTTGCTCAACATACTCATTAAGGGGATTCTTTGTAACTCTGATCAGAAGTCCATCTTTCATAATAAAGTATGGTGTTTCTCGCACTACTTCAGTCGAGTTAAGTATCTTCAATCGCACATCTCTTAGACTAGGGTCGTTGCTTTGCAATTCTTTTAGGTCCTCTGGACTGACTGCATCAAGTTCACATTCCTTGTTTAGATCGACATTTGCATGTTTCCGTTTGTTTGCCCTTCTTTGTGCTTTGGTTTTGTACAGCTTGTCACCTGTCTTGGGTGGAAACACCGTCTCATCAAATGAAAAAGGGAATGTAACATCATCTTTGGTTTGACATTCATTCTGTGTCACATTGTGTACTACAGGTATGGGTTTATGCCCACGAATATCATCTTTGAGTTTACACTTGCCTACTGTGTTGATGTCATCTTCTTCAGAAATATTCTCATCATCTTTAATGAGAACATCATCAACTGGATCATTCTCATCTACTTCAGAGAGAATTGCATCTCTAGGGATATTCCCATCATCTTCAGTGAGAACATCATCTTCTTTTGGGGTGTTCTCATCATCTTCAGTGAGAACTTCATCTTCTTTTGAAATGTCCTCATCATCTTCAGTGAGAACATCATCTTCTTTTGGATAATCCTCATCTTCTTTAATGAGAACATCATCTTCTTTTGGAAAATCCTCATCTTCTTTAATGAGAACATCATCTTCTTGAACATCATTTCCTTCGTGCTGTCCAACTAACTTGACTCCTGAATTCTTAACTTCATGTTCCTCATCAGCATCATCTCTCAACTGTTGCTTCCATTGTTGCCTCGTTGTAACATATGCAGGCACAGGGTTGATCTTTTTGTATATATACTTATTCATTTTATCCCTGTCCAATCTTTTCAATATGTCTTGACCAAGTAAGACTGGTGTAGGGACTGAATCAGAAACGACTGCTTTCACTTGATATACATCATCACCAATGGCGAACTTTACTTTTGTAGTCGGGTAAGATTCCTGGTCCCCATGAACACATGTCATCATGACCTTGTCATTTGTTAAAATGTCCTCAGGTTGTACCAAATCTTTGTGAATGATGGTCTTGCAGCTTCCTGTATCAATCAATAAGGTCACTTCTTTATCATTCAGCATCCCTTGAACTGTCCCATCATCACTGTTGCTGTATTGAGAAAATATGTCAGATTTTGCCTTGCAAAGGAAAGATTGTTTGCCCTGTCTACGGCACCGGCTCGTGACATGACCAAACATATTACAATTTTCACATTTCAAGGACATATCTATGCTACAATTTGAGATCACGTGCCCCAAATTGTTGCATTTTGTACATTTCATTATCTCCTTCCCATTCTGGCATGAAGCCGAATGGTGGCCTCGGACTCCACATTTGAAGCACCGTGACGTCTCCTTGACTTTCTTGTAGTAGTCTTCTTTTGATTCACTTGTATCAGATGGTTTTTCTTCATCATCTTTGTTCTTCTTTGGGTTGGTTTTGTTTCCAAACTTTTTGAACTTTGACTTGGCTTCTGCTTTTTCTACATCTTCCTTCTGAGATTTTCTTGCTTCAATGTAATTGTCAGCTAAGTGCACAACTTCATCAGTTGTTTTTGAGTCATGCTGTCTGACCCAAATTTGCACATCACTGGGGAAGGTGCTAATTAACTGCTCTTTGACGATAAGATCCTTGAGTTGATCTCTTGTTACAGCATCCTTCGACCATTTGTCAAAAGCATCAGTCAGTCTAATTGCGAAGGGCTTAATTCCTTCATCATTAGATCTGTGAAGATTCCTAAAACGAGTTCTGTAAGATTCTTGATTAATCGCATATCTCTTCAGGATAGTTTCTTTGACTGTGTCATAATCTATGGCATCAACAGCATTCAAACTGACATAAGCAGCCTGTGCTTTTCCTGATAAAGATGGTGCTAATTTCAGTGTCCAATGCTCCTTCTTCCAGTTGCACATCTTTGCAGTTCTCTCAAACACAGTCAAAAAATCATCGATGTCATCACCATCTTTCAGTTTCGTTATGTAGGGATCCTTGGGGCGCTTTTCTTCTTGTTTCTTTTCATGACGAATTTCTTCAATGAGTCGCCTATTTTCCTCACGGTATTCTTGCTGTTCCCTAGTTCTTCTTTCTTCTAGCTGCATACGGGAATGTTCCATTTTGTCAAACATCTCCATCATGAAACGCATCATCATTGTACTATCACCTCCTTGTTGTGGACCATATTCAGGATCCCTTTGTGTTGGCTTAGTTTCAACACCTTGGTCAAAGTCATCATAGTACTGATCATCATCAACTTGAGTAGGTTTAGTATTATCTTTAGATTCAGCCATACCTGTTTTCTTTCTGTCTTCAGCTTTTGTTGATCTTGTATCCATAACATTGAATATTAACTAATACACCACACCAAACAATAACACAAGTACCATATAGATCTGTTTTAATTTATACAAAATCTGAATAGTACCTGATATATCATCACAGTGTCGTTACAATGTAACTTACATTTCTATCTAACTTTATGCGAACTTGTAACAATATGTTAAAAGAAATGGCTTCCTATAAATCTAATATCTTAATAGAGAATTAACTGAAACCAGTATTCTATATCTTGATTATGAGAATGTAACTTGCATTTCTATCTAACTTTATTCTAACTTGTAACTATATGTTAAAGATTATAAAAAGTTTCAAAACTAACTGTCTTAAAGCTTAAAATTGATATGCTATTGGTATAAATAAACAGCACAACTAACTGGGGCACTCAAATCTAATAAACAGTGTTCAAAATCAATATATTGCACTGTCTACAAAACCAATGTAAAAAAATATACCATGTAAATTGCAAATTGTAACTTTGTAAAATTTCCTTTTTGAAACTTCAAGTTTTCCAATTTTTACTCCTGGATGCAACTTCAATGTATTTCCTTCATATCAAATCATGCTTACTATAGGGCACTGCTTTACTTTTTAGCTTTATGATTGCCACTGTATATGATTGATATTTAACTTTTGCTTTTCTTATTTTGGTTATCTTGAAACCTCTATATTTTGCCAATGAAGCTCACTTATTCAATTTGGCTTTTATCTCTAGATTTGCTTTTCTTTACCACTTGGGTTTTATCTTATATCTCATAACTTGAGTTGACTGGCCAATGTTCACTTTTCTGTATTGAGATCCAGATATTTTTTGCATGGGCTTCTTGCCTTCATCAAAATGTCAGAATCCTTGAGCACAAAGTAATGTAACTATATTACCTCTCCTGAAGCGCTTGTTCTTTCTTCGCTGCCACCATGTGAATATGTTACTTACTACTATATATATCTGTTATTGTCGCTATTGTCCTTTAGGTCTTTCGATTTCTTTATTTCCTCTCTCTGCTACTAATTATTACATGTCTCATATATGGCCACTTCTTGTCAACTGACTTTTCTGGGTAAAAACTGGCATGCCATCTATCTTCAATCTACTTTTAATGTTATTGTTAGCATGCCATCTATATTTCAATTCACTTTTAATCTTACTATATCACATGAAGTCATTACAATACCTGTTGAAGAAAAAATGATAGCCAATACTCATTACATCAAAAACAGTAACTATTGTAGAGTACTCTACAACGCATTCAGTCTCAAATGATGAGGGACAGATGAAATCAAGTCTCGAAGTCAGTAGGCTATTTAAAGGGTCAACATCCATTCGCAAAGCAGTTGCATGCCATAATCCATAAAACACAATAATTCACAATGGCAATAAATACATGGAAACATCTTATGAGACTTGCAAATCTATCTTAAATGTTACTCAAAATTAAAAAAAATTCTGATCTGGGCTTGGAGGGGAAGTCATGCAAGTTGCCCAATATAACCGAGCATATCCTAGATTCACATGCATTTTTAGAAGAGCCACGTTATATACAGTATATATATTTCTTTTTTTATCAATGCATTTCAGTCAATGACTGGGCAGTGTCATGTAATAATTATTATTATGCACCTCATTAAAATACTCAAATCTGATTGGTTAAGAGCTGCAGGGTCTATTGCCATACGTGGCAGCAAGATCTCGTTCTATCCAGTATTGAAGCAACGAGATCTCCAACCATCCCGTATACCAGAATACCTATCCTCGAAAAAAATACTTTCAACAAGTCCAATTGTCGATGACGTCATTTTCTTAGAATCTCTTCCATGTTGAATTTGAGACGAATGCGAGGGAGAAATGATTTGCGTGATATGAGAGAAGGGGATTTCTATTCAATTCCCTGAGATTAACCCACAAAAGGTAGGCGGCGCTAGATAAGGGATCGGCTAAACTTATTAGATATGGAGGGAATACTTAAGAATAAGGCCAAATGAGAGAATAAATGGAATTTTTGATTGTCGAACATCGGATTTTAGAGTATAGGCTCGGCTTCTGTTTTAGTAGACCCATTCTTTAAAATAAAGTATTTCTAAAAGGAGGTGCATAATAAAATAAATACTGGATGACCATGAGGTGGATATGCCAGAATACCTATCCTCGAAAAGAAATAAATACTGGATGACCATGAGGTGGATATGCCAGAATACCTATCCTCGAAAAGAAATACTCTCGGCTTCGCCTCGCCTAGTATTTTTTCCTCGGATAGGTATTCTGGCATATCCACCTCATGGTCATCCAGTATTTGTTTACTATATTATGTGTCAAACGAATGAGATCGGAATAGCAAAAAATGCGCGTGAATGCAAATATCCCTGTTGCCAGAGTTAATATAATACAAACGCAGTGTAATACCATCCTGCAGAAATCTTGGTGTCAGGATTCATACAGGACTGACACAAACACATGTGTATCCAATATGATTACACACAGGATTTTCATTTTGGTGACATTTTGTCATTTTAATTGCTTTGTACTATTCATGTTATATGCTTTGAGATGCTTCTGGCAATACATTTGACATTTGAGTATTTTTTATCTTATTTTCAACAATGCTTGGTAATATAAAATATGCAGATGATATATATATATATATATATTATTTTCTGGTAAGGATCTTGAACAAACTAACTTTCAATTGACTATAAATCATGAACTTTCTATCATAAACGAATGGTTCAAATGCAACAAGCTTGAAGCCTCAAAATATTTTGTAGCAACAAAAATTTCAAAGACTCTAGCAGCACTTCATAAAGTGAAACAAAACTAAAATTACAAAGCCCTAAAAACAATATATAAATCTCTCATTTATTCTTATATCAACTGCAATTATGTAATAATCTGGGGAAATGTTCCACATTTATATCTAATTAAAAGTCAGAGATTACAAAAATATTTTTTTTAGAAAACATTTAATAATTGCAAGCCCAGAGACAACACAAATCCTTATTTTAATGATGGTGGCATTTTAAATATTTTCCAAGTTTTGAACTCAATTCTGCTTTTTATGTATTTAAATGTGTCAAAGTTGCCAACAGAAACAATTTACCTATTATTTCATTTCGAAATGGACACACATCAACACCTCAAATGACAAGAGTTTAAATCTTAAGAATTATTGTCCAATATTAGTCTTAAATTTTGCAGGACTAAAATTTAAACTGCACTTTCAAAATGTCTTTTGGGTCTTTTTGGATTTCTCTGGCAGGGTATCTTATTTGCTATGGCTAATAGCTATTTGGTGAGTGGCATTCAAAACAGCCTTTTCCTCTACTGTTTTTCAACTTAGCCATGTCAGCATGTACTGCCCATAAACTATCGAGGAATCCTTGAAGACGTATAAAATATATCGGTTTTTACTTTTTGTTGTGGCTCGCTTGTTATTGTGCAGAAATAAACTAGTATCAGAGTAGTATGGGATCTTTTGGCATGCTACCTTGATTTTCTTAGGTCCCACAAAATATTTACCCAATCTTTTCTATACTTTTACAACTCAATTTAATGATACTCCTGAGCTACTTTTTTCAGTGGATTTGGTTATTTAATTTTTAATCTAAGCAAGTTCACATTACTGACAATCATTTTAGGGGAGGAGCTTGGAAGAGGGCTGGTTGGTCCTAAGATAATATCTTACTAAATGCTTGATTGTTATGTAATATTATATATACTTATATATGTTACGTAAATCTATTGTTATATTTTAATAAATTTAATAACAGGCAAAACAGATGTTTTGTTTGTTTTGTACAACAAAGCTTTGGTAAACACGTGCGTGTGATAAACATAAATATATTAATATTTAGTTATATTTCACATTTAGTTTCTGAAAAACCGAAAGTGGAGAGGCCTATGACGCGACTTACACGTGTTAAGTTCTGAAATCATAAATCACACATCATATCAGTTTATTTATTGAATTCTACTGAAATACCTTAAAGGAGTTTTAACGTAACTCTGAATTAAAAGGAGTGACTTGACTTATCCTGTCTGTGAATTGTTCATAAATCCATTTCTTAGCTTGATTAATCAGGATTTGTTAATGATATTGACCTTATGTTTTTAAGACACTAATTGGTCGTAGCCCTGCCCGATAAGCATATCCACCACTCATCATGGACATAAATATGAGTCTCCTAACACTCGGAAGCGTCAAAGCATAATGAAGATTTTCTTAATTTTATAAAAAAAATTCTATATTCTGCATTGCGTTTTGAAGGACATTTCATGTGCCAGAACATATATATCGATGTTTTAAAAATCATTATATATTCATGCACGAAATATGCACTAATGCGGTATAAAGTAAAGAAATATAGTAAATTTTGTCTTCAGAATACCACCTTGTGTAACCCCACTTAAGTGCCTTTTCCCCAGCTTCAATCAATATATCAATGTTTTAAAAATCATTGCTATCATACATGAAATATGCACTTATGTGGTATAAAGAAATAAAGTAAACATTGTCTTCAGAATACCACATTGTGTAACCCCACTTTAGTGCCCTTTCACCTTTTTCTATCAATATATCGATGTCTCAAAATTATTTGATACCATACACGAAATATGCACTTATGTGGGAAAAAGTAAAGAAACATACTGTAAAACGTTGTCTACAGAATGCCACCTTGTGTAACCCCGTTTTAGTGCCTTGTTTAGTTCCTTTGCCCTTGTTTATATCAATTTGAAAGGTGTTGACTTTATGAGGGAAGTCTGTTCTATCAAACGGTAGAATCATTTTCTGTGGGAAAGTACCGGACAACAAAACTCCTTTTCAGAGGGACCCGATCAGGGACTAGTTATTTGTCAAACCAATATCGGCACTTAATTCAAAACTAATGAAAAATGGTATCAGCCGATCGTCGTATACGATTGGATATATGGGGTGTCCCACAAAATGAGAAACTTTTTGACAAGATTTTCTTGGCAACTGATGAACGAAATTTACTGAAAAGTCCAAGCAAAAATACTTCTCAATATTTATTCTAACGACCTCCAATGTATTTTGAGAATGAATGGATTTTGGATAGTTGACAAGAATGAAACTAATTAATTAGACATGACACAAAATATTTACCCAATCTTTTCTATACTTTTACAACTCAATTTAATGATACTCCTGAGCTACTTTTTTCAGTGGATTTGGTTATTTAATTTTTAATCTAAGCAAGTTCACATTACTGACAATCATTTTAGGGGAGGAGCTTGGAAGAGGGCTGGTTGGTCCTAAGATAATATCTTACTAAACGCTTGATTGTTATGTAATATTATATATATACTTATATATGTTACGTAATTCTATTGTTATATTTTAATAAATTTAATAACAGGCAAAACAGATGTTTTGTTTGTTTTGTACAACAAAGCTTTGGTAAACACGTGCGTGTGATAAACATAAATATATTAATATTTAGTTATATTTCACATTTAGTTTCTAAAAAACCGAAAGTGGAGAGGCCTATGACGCGACTTACACGTGTTAAGTTCTGAAATCATAAATCACACATCGTATCAGTTTATTTATTGAATTCTACTGAAATACCTTAAAGGAGTTTTAACGTAACTCTGAATTAAAAGGAGTGACTTGACTTATCCTGTCTGTGAATTGTTCATAAATCCATTTCTAAGCTTGATTAATCAGGATTTGTTAATGATATTGACCTTATGTTTTTAAGACCTTAATTGGTCGTAGCCCTACCCGATAAGCATATCCACCACTCATCATGGACATAAATATGAGTCTTCTAACACTCGGAAGCGTCAAAGCATAATGAAGATTTTCTTAATTTTATAAAAAAAAAATCTATATTCTGCATTGCGTTTTGAAGGACATTTCATGTGCCAGGACATATATATCGATGTTTTAAAAATCATTATATATTCATGCACGAAATATGCACTAATGCGGTATAAAATAAAGAAATATAGTAAATTTTGTCTTCAGAATACCACCTTGTGTAACCCCACTTAAGTGCCTTTTCCCCAGCTTCAATCAATATATCAATGTTTTAAAAATCATTGCTATCATACATGAAATATGCACTTATGTGGTATAAAGAAATAAAGTAAACATTGTCTTCAGAATACCACATTGTGTAACCCCACGTTAGTGCCCTTTCACCTTTTTCTATCAATATATCGATGTCTCAAAATTATTTGATACCATACACGAAATATGCACTTATGTGGGAAAAAGTAAAGAAACATACTGTAAAACGTTGTCTACAGAATGCCACCTTGTGTAACCCCGTTTTAGTGCCTTGTTTAGTTCCTTTGCCCTTGTTTATATCAATTTGAAAGGTGTTGACTTTATGAGGGAAGTCTGTTCTATCAAACGGTAGAATCATTTTCTGTGGGAAAGTACCGGACAACAAAACTCCTTTTCAGAGGGACCCGATCAGGGACTAGTTATTTGTCAAACCAATATCGGCACTTAATTCAAAACTAATGAAAAATGGTATCAGCCGATCGTCGTATACGATTGGATATATGGGGTGTCCCACAAAATGAGAAACTTTTTGACAAGATTTTCTTGGCAACTGATGAACGAAATTTACTGAAAAGTCCAAGCAAAAATACTTCTCAATATTTATTCTAACGACCTCCAATGTATTTTGAGAATGAATGGATTTTGGATAGTTGACAAGAATGAAACTAATTAATTAGACATGACACAGTACACAGACAAGCTATTTTGACTGATTGACAGATGCTATCACATGAACGCTGGTAAGCGGTCTCATTGCAGAGCTCCGGCATTGGGATTTTTGACATGCTATTTTGAATTTCTTAGTTCTCACAGGTTACTTACTTTAAGGCTATTTTGTACAAATTATCGGTATATTTGGTTCATCAGTTGCCAAAAAAAGACTTGTCAAAAAGAGTCTCATTTTTGGGACACCCGATATAAGGGTTATGTACTGGGAGGTTTTGGATATGGGGTTTATCCAGAGAGATATGCATATCTCACGAGGGAGGAACCCAATATCCAATTTTTTTCAAATTTGTTTCAAAACTTTGATTTTGATATAACATGTTCTTTTTTCCCGATTTATCAAATTTATTACTAATGGCACATACTAAGCGTGATAAGTCTATCTCAAATTTATTAATGTATGTGTAGATATGACATGAACTATGGGAATCGTTATTAATCATTTGAATTTATCTGGTAGATCCGAAGGCAAGTTATCTTACCAAACTTCTACCTTTCATATTTATGGGACACAATATGTTTGGAGTATGTATATCTTTAAATTAAATTCACCAAGTTCTTTTGAAGGCTAAAATCAAAGGGATACAGCGTTCAATTTCTGAAATAACTGTTAGGATATACTCGACAAATTGCCTAATTTACTTGAATACATTTATTTTTAGTGCGCTTGTATCATTTTCTTGGCTATTTTTCATCATGATATTTTTGAATATATCATCGAGATATTCGAATTCATGATTCACTGATTTGTTATGTACGTATGGACCATTACTTCATTTAAAAACACTACACATTTCAAATTCAGATAGTGATGTTGATGATTCCACTAAAGATGTTATGTAGTTTATGTAGACGATCATAGTATAGAATGTGTAACCCCAGATGATATTGCAATAATTAATTTGAGAGTGTTTCAATGAGTAGTAAATTGTTTCGAAACTGTCTGCTTGAAGTAAACGGTTAATGTGATTAAATGAACCAATAACGCGAGAAATCTTAGTTTCTACAGATTCCATATGCTCTTTAAATTTCAGGTTTTTATTAATAATAATTCTCGAAAAGTAAATACATCGTCTTTCCAATGCTTAGTGAAAGTTTGTTTGCTTTAATCCAGCCATTTATTAAATTCCAATTTTTATTTGTTCTAATATTATTTATTTTTCTGAGTTTATTAGTTTATCATTTATATTATAATCGCTATCCAGCAGATTGGTGTTGTAAGCAAACATAATGAATTTTAGATTAGGGGCAACAAGTGGTAGATCCTTTATATAAAAAATTAAATGAAAGCGATCCAAGTACAGAGTCCCGCAACTGTATGCGATCTTTTAAATAGTTTTCAAACCATGACTAAGCTATTCCTCTAATGCCATAATATTCAAGTTTTTGTATTAATATCATTATTAATTGTATCAACGACCTTGGAAAAATCTAAAGTTATTAACTGCTTTAGTTATTGTCCGTTATTGACGTAATGGACAGTGCTCAACTTTGCTCTCTACATTATCGATGAATTTAAAAAATGATATTGTCACATTGAATTATGATATTAGTATTCACTAAACAATATTTTGTAACATTTTGCACTGGTAAAACTATATCGAGTAGTATTATAAAGGGTCATTCTAAATTGTAAGATGAATGTGTTTCATTTTATCCAAAAGGACTGTACCCTTTTACTTCCCGACCAAACTTATTTGATTTTTGATTTTTACAATAATTTGGGCTTTTTATTTTTTTTATTGGTTTCATAAAAATAATACTAATATCTGTAGAATTGTCTATTCCGGGTGATTAACTCACTATAAGATGTAATTGATCGATTTAACAAAATCATGCTCTTTTCATAATGGAGTCCAGTTCTATTTATTGCCGCCAGAAGGCTTCAGTGTATAACACAATCTGACAGCACAATCTTGGATTGTGCCAAACTGACATTTATAATTATAGTTTTATGATATTACACCACAACATCTAGGCACAAATGCCAAAGGAAAGGGACCAAAAATTGTTAAGAAACCTAGCAAGAAAAGCAGGCTCTAAGTGTAGACCCTATACATAACCCAAAACCTTGATCTAACGTGAAAAGAAACAGTGTTTAAAATCCCCCTTCCTCAACAAATCGGGGACTGATAGCACAATCAAGGACAAGAACACCAAGGTACGTTTCATTCATACTAAAGACATCACAATACATTTTAGAAGAAAGATTGAAAAAAATTGATATCCAATACTCATTACACCAAAAATAGTTGTAAATACTAGTACGCATAAAATGTAAAGCATTCAGTCTCAAATGATGTGGGATAGATGAAATCCAGTCTCGAACTCCACAGGCAAGTCAAGGGGTCAACATCCATCCACAAAACCGTTGCCGTAATCCATAAAACACATTATTCACAATGTTCTTCGATATTTTGACTTAAATTTCATTAGTTGTATATTTACAGTATCCTTAATTCTTGAAAAACCCACTCATCTAATGCGGATTTATCGGCATGCTCTAGTCAATGGTATTACTTCCGAATATGAAGCGCAGCAACATTCGAAGCAATATTTTAGGAGGTGCATATATATGTCTTGCTGAAAAAAACTCCGGCTTTAGGGTCGAAAAATGTCTTTCATCACAAGGAGTCAAAAACGAAAATATTTATTATTGCAAACAATATTAGTTTTCTTACCATTTAAAACATTTTATTTCAAGAATTCATCCATATTATCGCACGAGGTCAAACAAGAAATTATTGTTCATGTTTTTTAAAACATAATATACTAACAAATATGTAAGACTTATATCTAATTTAATGTAACATAGAAATTCAGCTGTAGTCGCAATAAGTCAAGGAAGAGCAATATGCCCTTCTTTATTGATGATAATCACCGCCGAATAACAGTCCATATCTAAAAACGTATTGACACCGATTTCGTGAAAAACTAGCCTAATTTAAGCATTTGTCATTCTTATAAAAAGTGATTCATTTATACCATTTATGTAGCTGGATCATTCTGGTTTCCTTGGCACTCAAGGTTAGGCAAAAATATATAACTAGCTGACATGACAACTCGAATTTGTTGGCAAATTGTAATATTAATCATATATTTTTAATCATTTTGTAATATTTTGTGATATTTTCTGTCGTGAAAAGGGGGATTTTGGTTTTTGGTTAGTTTTTTAACGGCAGGCATAATTCAGCCTAAAAGCCGGAAGTATATTAAAGGGTTATAATAACAATTATAAGGGAACATATGTAGGTATGTTATTATTAGGTCAAATATCGCTGATCTATAGTGTGGTACCAGCTCCTTTATCAGACGTCCTAGAGATTCCATATAATAGACTACTCCTTTTTATCCAATCTCGAGCATAAGAGTTTTTTTAGAATGTTCAAAAATTTCATGTAGTCTTGTAAGGGGCAACAAAAACGAAAAAATCAAAGTCTTGAAATATTGTTAGGACTTATTTGGTAAAGTCATTAAAAGTTATTAGTTTTTGAAGTCATGATAGGTTTCTCCTTGGATTTGAAACATTGTGTCAATTATTTGGATTGACATTATAAAGTTTGGTGAAAAAATTAAGTTTGTACCTCATATACCTCCAAACTGTATAATTTAAAGTCCATTTTCGCGTGACCAGCCTCAAATATCTAGAGGAGAAATGTTTTTCACATTCGTTATGTAAGATTGCTTTTAATATTTTGCACACATCTGTTATACATATAGGGTATGCAAAAAATGTTTACAGCTTTCCAAAGGCTAGAAAAGTATTATAATATTATGACATAAAGTGTCCGATAAATTGGACTACGTATACCGCCGTGTTTACATTAGAGGATTAGAAGAGTTTATTTTTATCTAGGTATGTAAGCTATATCAATATTAGTACAATAACGTCATTTCGAAGGGCAATATAGCGAAATATTGGACCTTCGGCCGTAGTGAAATATTGGACCGAGGGCCTTATGTAATAATCACAAATTACAAACTACAATCAAAATATGAATATCTTAAATCTCAATGTAAAGTTCTTAACATTAATAGTTTTTTGAAAATCCACAGCTATAAAACGAAATCCCCGGAAATTGTTGAGCGGGTGATATATACATGTATATCTTCCGCTCACCTCAGTGGGAGGTATACATATATCACCCGCTCACCTCAGATATCGATGATATTCCCGCATATTATTTACCTATAACACTACTTAGTATGAGATATTCAGTATATTGCCCCCATAAATGACGTTATTAGTACTATAATAACCGTTAATGCATAGGGCTGAAATAACAAAAATCATACGCATTGAACGATATCTTATTTCCCGGGGAATTGTCGGGCGTTAATGCATTATCATTACCACCTTGCCGGGCCAGTTCTTGGGGTTTTAGTGCTAGTTAAGAAGGCATTCATTTTACTATATCGACCTGAGCAATATGTGACGTCATAGTGGCGGTCAATACAGCCGGTCAAGAATGCATTTAATGACCAGTAATTTTTCCGGGAAATTAGATATCGTTCAGTGCGTAAGATTTTCTTGCTGTGGATTCTGGCTAGGATTCCTTCAGTGGTAAACAATGTATTTTAAGGAGTGCTATGTGAATAAGTATGTGATGTCAATTGTCCCTTTGAAGGATTATATAGTGAGGATTATATTTAGGCCAAGCAAATGGGCTCATAAAAGGCCCAAACATCCCAAAAATCAAAAATGTAGAAAAATATATGCAGTGGACAAATATGAAATTTCACTTCCTAGGTACCCCTACAACCCTATCCCAAAATTGAGTATTGGTAGGTAACAATTTGTTTTATTCCAAAATGAAATGCTCTCGTCATTTTTACAAGTTTTATTATGATAGATCATAGACTCACAAGTAATTAAAATATTGTTTTGATCATTTTTGAGACCAGTAATTGGTCATTTGAACCCAAATTATAACAAAATTGGCCACAAATTAGGCATGTTATCACATCTATTTAGATATTTTAGAATCAGTTTGTCAGAAGAGCATGAAAAAAATCATGGTGTTACATATTTATATAGACTTCACATTTGATAAGTATAAGAATTCTGACGCGTATACTAAGGAATAAAAAGTTATTTCATTTGTATACTTTTATCCCGCCCACTTTTGGGGTGACTATACTTTTGTTGACTTACTTCACATTTGCATCACATTTGTATTGCACTGGTGATCCACTCGATTACGCTGGTTACCAAAACGAACCGTTTTGGTAACAAAATGTCGGAACGTCGAAGGCACGATTTTCCTTTTTTCCTTATTTCACGCGTTGTAGGCAAAATCCCCACGACGTTTTTTCTCACAACGTGCAGCAGTATCATATGTTTTAGAAAATGTACATGTTTGCGAAAAAATAGCTCAGAGGACAACAGAATCGTCGATTTACTTCCTCACTTAAGTTACATAAACGGTTTTTCGAAAAACAGTTAAGATCTGCACTTTTAACCCAAACCGTTTATGTAACTTAAGTGAGGAAGTAAATCGACGATTCTGTTGTCTTCTGAACTATTTGTTCGCAAATATGTACAATTTCTTAAACATATGATACTGATACACGTTTGTGTTAAGTAATGTCGTGGGAATTCTGCCTACAACGTGTAAAATAAGGAAACGAGAAAATCGTACTTCCGGATGTTCCGACATTTTGTTACCAAAACGGTTCGTTTTGGTAACCAGCGTAATCGAGTGGATCACCAGTGTATTGGAGATGAAATCTAAATAATCTATAAAGGCTTGTCATCATCTAAAATACAAGTTTTGTGAAGGTTTATACCTTATTAGTATGAAAAATAGGAATTATTACTTGCACCAGGTGAAAGTTTAGGACGACCTCACTTTTATTTGATGAATAATTGGATATACTATGATATAAGGGTATTGGGTAACTGCTCTATACTAGGCTTATCTAAATAATGTTGTTACTGTGGAATTTGATTTAAAACAAAATTTAATTTTGTTTAAATTCCTAATTACAATCTGCAATTACAAAATTCGCATACATTTAAATTCATCGGGTAAATAAATCTTACATAAAAGAACATTACTATGGGACTATCAATTGAATGTATAATTTTGTAGAAACGATTTTATGTATATTTTATAAAGGTATTAAACTGATATAACACATTTAAACCTCAGATGTCTGGAGAGCCATTAAAATAATTCCAGTGTGCAGAAATGGTGGTAATTGTAGAACTGTTATACAATTCATCAACACAATGACACTTCAGACAAAGAAAGGGGAGTTTTTGCTTAACTCAGTGAAGAAGCAGAATTTTATACACATGTTGTCTGCCTGGTTGGAGAACATTGAGTGTGAAGTGCTACATGCAGAATCGGATGCAGATACAGTGATTGTGAAGATTTCAATTCAAAGTGTGGTCAATCTCAAATACAGTACTAATAGGAGATGATACAGATATATTTAAGTTTGGATATTTCATCAAGACTAACATATATTTTTATTATCTCCAAAGAAACCCCCTGGATGACAATTATTTCAGCTGAAATTCTTTTTGAAACGTGGTGGATCTTAAAAATCTATAAGTGGGACTCCCTTTATAGAAGCTTTGAACTGAATTTACAACTCTTAATAAGCTAAATATTGACCTGATAGCTCAGAAATTTTTTTTTTCGAATATTCTCTCTACAGTCCTTGTTGCCCCTTTAATGGAGGAAATAAAGAATATACAATACAATACAATACAATACCATGAAAACAAGGTTGAACACAAAACATTGACCCAGTTACTGTCTATTCAGCATGGGTTCACTAAGGGAAATATTATTAATGACTTAGATCGTTTACAGTTAAGTTGTATTCCAAGAAACTTAGAAAAAAAAATTTAGAAATGCAAATTGTTCAATTTTGTTTTTCAATTATAAAAAATGGCACCTGTAGAGAACAACGTTTTCAAAAAGTTTTAAAACGGAGATATTTACTTATGCAACATTCATTGGCATGTGTCAGGGAATAAATAGGAAGAATATGCATTTGATTCTATATCTTGTTCCTGAAGGAATTTGTTAAGGAGCGGTATATCTTAACGTACTTTTATCATCCCGAACTCAAATATTTCGAATACTTATTTCGAGAACGCTTTGTTGAGAATGAATTCGAGATGTACTCAAAATTAGTGCATTTAAATGTGTATTATTATCTAAATAAACATCTCACAAATTATTTTGGAAATCAAAGATGTACGATTTTTGAGATTTTTATTTTCGAATGTTGACTTACTTACTTGGCTTGACTGATATATGTAAGTTCAAAATTAAGGCAGCATTGTTTGATTATGAACATTCAAACCATGCCCTGTATAAAGACCAGGGATTTACTATTTACGTTACAGTATTAACTCAGTAGGATTTATCAACGTAGACACTTCTACCTCACTTTTTGTTGAATTTCATCTTGAAAACCAACATGCTTCAGTTGAACTTCTTCATTTCATTTCCCAATATCAGTGTGTGATCAAGAACATCAATAACAATTTTTCCTAAAAGTCCCCATCTAAAGTTTAAACCACTCTGGCTTATATTGTAGTCTTACCCAATGTTATCGAAGGGTGATATGTGAATTTTTTTTTTGAATTTCAAAAAGTAGTATTTGAAGGACTTTTTGTTCAAAAAATATTTTAGAGGTAACACATATCTTTTAATAAACCACATTTCATCCCAATGCATAGCATTCATCCTCACATGTTTTTTTGCAGAAAAAATCAATCAGTTCATAAATAAGCGAGAAATGAACTCATCAATCCATGAAAATGGTTCAGAGAAAATACATTTCAAAAATTTAGTTCTCATAGAAACAAATGGTAGAATGATACATAAAACATAATATATCCTTCCTTTTAACCTGGTTAGACAATCAACATTTGTTTTTTATTAAGGTTTAGCACATTTAGAAAAGATTGACATAGAAAAAATCAGTTTTTGTCACCTGAGTGAGTCATAATGACATCACTAATGTTGCAAAATATTTTTGATATGCTAAAACGTTGAAGTGGCCCATTAAATAAGGTATTTTATTATTGAAACAGTATGTCCATTGTTCAATATATTTGCATTGGTGTTAAAAAAAGATAATATTTTATGAAATGTATGGAGAAATATTTGATGATAAAAAAACGTTCAACTATTTTTTGAAATTGCGGGAAATTTGAATATTTGAGAAATGCTCACTACTTTTTCATAAACATTTTTCGATCACTGATTAAACATCATTTCTATCAAATATTCCTCTGTTTTACCAGAAAAGGTATATTGCATATCAAATTGAATTTAAGGACAACACATTTGATATTTAAGCACTTATCAACTAAAAATAGGGTTACCCCTATATTTCACCTGACATTTGCAGTATTTTCTATTTTTTACATAATCCTTTCCTGAAAACATGAAAAACAGTGTTTCAGGACATAATAAGACTTTACAAATAATTTACTTGAGCTATTGAGTACAATTATGACATATCTTGGAAGTAATTG
>CAIIXF020000679.1:144500-257903 GCA_903813345.2 Owenia fusiformis
TCATGTACATTCCCCTTCATAAGTTTGGCAACCATTCATTTGACCAAAACCTGTCCATATTTGGTTAATGGCAAAAATATAATTTTTCTATAATAATCTTATAATTTTGTAATCACTAAGCATTTGAATAGTGATCGAGTCAAAAGGGGACATTTAGTTACAAAGCAATCTAGGCAAGGTGTGTCCGATTCCAGCCAATCCGATTACAGTATTTCAAAAACCTGTAGTGCATGAAATAACCAATCACTGCATCCACCTTATGTCGGAGAATGTAAGTCATATGAATCAAAACTCCCGTCTTTGCAGTAATACTTTAATGTAGCTTCATTTGTTATAAATTCTACATTTTATTTAATCGTCGAAGACGACTTAGTATCTGTACGACTAATCCTTGAATCACGAGTGATTTTTTTACTAAAGGTGGAAGTTAAAAAATATTGGATATATCCGGATGTTTAGCAACTATTTTCAATTGTGTAGCCTCGGTATCAACTTCTAACATTTATATCAACTTTGAATATTTTTTTCATCGTTCAAATATTTTAGCAATAACGTACAATTATGAATATGTAAAATATCAAATGGGATATAAAGAAATAAAATGTAAATAAATGGGATTTTTCTATTTTTGTGTATTTATTCACAATCTTTACTTTTTATCGATGGTTCTCAATGAAACTGGACATCAAGATTACAAGCTATCTTAGGGAGGCCCGAATGCCTTTTGGACAAATTGAAAGCCAGCCAAACGTCAAATCTCGAATACATAACTCCTATCAACTAGTAGATGATGATAGAAAAAAGATTTGTTCAATTTGAAGCAAGTCGAAATTTGACCCCGAAAATGTCGAAATTTGACCTTTTTTCACGTTTTTGAGCTCTGATATCTCAAAACCGGTGCAGAATCTTTATAGATAGTAAATTGCTAATATATATGTGTAGAATCTTCAGAGAAATGTATATGCTGACTTTTAATTCAAAATATCAATCTGTAGTCTCGAACTTTGAGAACTTAGATAGTAAAGATTATGACATAATTTGATGTCCTTGACCTTAAAATGTTTACTCTTTTGGAGTTAAGTACGTTAGTTCTTTTGTTATTAAGCTGACCTTAATTTGATTCACATCAAGGTGTGTCCGATTCAAGCCGATCCGAATACAATGTTTCAAATAACTGAAATGCATAAAATAATCAATCACTGCAAGTTCATTCCGTGTGTTGTAACGTGTAATCGTGACAAGTTGACTCAACGTATTGAAATTGATGCTTTTCCAACTTACCCTTGCAAATAATTTCATTGAAATATATGTTCTTTTAGTGATTTCGTATCAATTAGGTGACATGGTAGTTAATATTTTACAATGTGAAGAAAGAAATTTAAGAAAGAATTAAAGCCCAAGACTCAATGCATTGTGTAATGACTATTCCTTCCAGGCGTTACTTCCTAAAATTAGCACTCGATATTCTGCATCTCGTGCAAATTTTGGAAAGAAACACTTTCAAGAAATTGTTATTCCATATTGCACTGATTCCAGGGTCTAAATCCTTAAATACAAAAATTTCAAAAGCGAACTCCTTGGACCTTTTGTAGGTAGCTGAAGTTCCACCAGAGGTCAAATCTCAAATTTAAGGTCAAATTTGAACTCCTGAGAATTTGTAGATGATTTTTCCCGAAAAAATGACCAAAGTAAGCAAATCTTTATTAGAAATTTGTGCTCTCCCCTGAACTTACTGAGGCGCTGCGCCTCCAAACAATTGCAATCAAAGAAATGCGCCTCGGGGTTATTCTTTGCGCCCGTGACAAACCCTACACGTTGTTTCTCCGCCTCAAAAGATTTAAAATAACAAAATCTTACCGAAAAGTCGAAGTTTTGTTTGTTTTTGTATTTTCACTTATGCAGTGTTTTATCGAACGCATATTCCTTTACTTCAATAACAGATTTACATGGAAGAAAAACTAACATTCGCTATTTTATTTGACCGATCATAAATTCACGTCGTTCGTATGTGCAAAACTCTATCGAACGCACATTTATTTATTGGTTCAATGACAGATTACATGGAAGAAAATGAATTGTTCGCTATTTCAAACGACCGAACGCAAATTTGTGCCGTTCGTATTTTTCTCCCAGACTTAAAAAATAACTTTCCCCTTATTTCGATATATTTACTTGATTTTATCAGAAGAATGTCAGAAGCACACCGCTGGCAAGTTGTCTGGCATAACACAATCGAGTGTAAGTACTTTTTAAAGGGACCCAACACCATGGTCACATGATCAGTCGTGTGGAGGTAAGCTCCCAGTTGAAATAAAAGCACTGTCCTCCTTTGGTTTCTGTGAAAAGTAGCTAATACCCTCATGTATTGGTCAGTTTGTGTGTCACACGACTAATCTCCAACATATGCTTCATTCAACATATTTTATGCTATTGAGCTGCATATATAAACAGTACTTTGCAACTAAGGTCATACAGTATACTTACCCCTTGCAAATTGTAATTTATTGAATTCACAGTAAACCCATCAATTTTTAAGAAAACAAAGAATATTGTTCTCATGGATCTATTATTTATGTTAGACTAACTATGAAAATATAAATATGAAATAATATGTTAGCTCGAAGTCATATATAAGATGAAAATATATGTTCATGCATTTGCATTTTCCCAAAGGGAATATTCCCATGTAAGTAAATACAGGTGCAATATATAATTTATATGTATATCTATGTCATCTGTCTATACATGCGCGTATAGCCTAGTGTTACATGTGAACAAGATGGTTCTGGAAAGAAATGAGCGTGGCAGATTTGCTAAAAAGCCACATACACCACAAAAGCAAGACCAATTTGAAAGTAAGTTCATTATTCTCAAGGGTACACTTCAAGTGAAAGCTACATTGCTACAGGGTGGCCTATCATTCTGAGACAAATGTATTATCCAACGATTGTGATTTTCGAAGCTAAAATGTGATATATTGAGCAGATGGAAATACATTCCCATGAGATATGTATATATAGTCAAAAGTGATAACTATTTATTGAGTGTAATGAAATGTATCCTTCGCTAACTGCTTTTGTTTGAGATAATTATCATGAAATATTTTTAAATTAATTTTTATGTGTGTCATTGATCCTAATCCACCCTGTAGTCTGGTGTTTGTAGAGCATTGCGACTCTTACAACTTATTCTCACAAATATCAAACCTCATTTACTAATTAATTTTTTGTGTGAATATGAAGAGTCCAAGCATTGCTTTTTTATGTTTATTGTATAGCTATATTTAGCCTTGATATCCATGATTTTTTAAAACAAAATCTCACCGTTAGATTTCGAGCTAATCATGTTTACTCATTTGTCTAATTGAAAAACAATGCAAATCTCATTTTTTCAAAAGAAAAAAATTGAAATTCTAAGACGGTGAAAAATCATTAAAAAATACACAGATTCAGAATCCGGCAAGCATTTTCCCTTATTCCTCTCCGTTAATAAGTTTTGTAAGGTGTTGGATCCCTTTAAGTGAATCTGGTCGCCCGATTAACTAAAAATGGCCCTGTTGAATTTCAACAAAAATATGCTTTAAGCGGCAAAGGATGATTCTCGGTTTGGAGAACGAAGTTCATCACTCTAATTGAGCGCTATCCCTGCTTCGGACAAATTTGATTTTTTTTACATAATATAGATTTGAATGTCTTCTTTTGAATAGACATAAATTAATTTGGGTAATATTTCTAGATTTTCCATAAAAAAATTACTAGTGAACCACCCAACGTCGCTTCTATGATTCGTACCACTTTTTTAACTTGATGTATTGCATATTTTCGTGGGTCGATTTAAAAAAAAATACAAACGACGTATACATGAATATGTCATAAGCATATCGTGAGATAATTGTTAGATTAGGTTTGCTATAAGTGACTTTAAAACAAAAAAATAAAAAACATTAGTTCACGTGTTAAAGTTCCATTGACCGTGACATCAAGGAAAATTGAGCTTTTTGTCATCAGACATCTTTATAGATGGAACTAGCTATGTACTACATTTTCAAATACACTCACATAGAACATATCTAAGATGTTCTTTTTATCGATGAAAAGATTCTTACATTCGGAAGTTACATTAAAATATCAATTGCAATAGCCGCCTGTTTTTAACATCCCTTTGTCACTCATCCCTTAATTATCTCTGTGTATCTATTCTGATACTCATAGCATCTTTCTGTTTCACCTGAAACATCTCAGGGCTGAGAGGAAATGAGATGTCATGGTTTATCATGATGCTGTGTATCTTATACTTGTGTGTGTTCGATTTTGATAGCACCCGAATGCAACCTAAGGAGCACATACAATACATTTTGTGTATGCCCAGTCTGGTCTTATATCTGCCTGCTCCGAGGAATTTTGGTGGCGATTTTTTGATTTTTGTAATAGCCTACTACATAGCATCTCTTGTGCGCGTAAATCCCAATGTTTTGAAATAGAAAATAGAGACTCAATTCTATATCGATAGTTTCACAGATGAGCGTAGCGAATGGGCGCAGCTTTGACGATCAACGAATGATATAACGATATCACGGATTTCACCGAATGTTATATTCATCCCTAAATAGCTTATTTATTTAGTCTTAAGATCCTTGTGATGTTTCTATTCATTGCAGTGACTCTGAAATTGCTGTGCCAGATATTACGTCACAGCGACTCATTTTCCAACATTTAAGCATTTAACTAAATAATTGAAATATAATTATTAAAGAATGAGGACCTTGTGTTTCACTCTGGACGAGGGGGGCCATGTCTCGGCTAGTTGTGCATTAACGTTTGATACTCTTTTGTGGATAAAAATAATGAATATATGTTAACGTAGCACTAAGCAGATACTTTTAAAGAATATAGTTACACTTAAAGAATAGGTCCAACGAATAGATATTGAATATAGGACTCGTTTGATGAACGATCGTTGTAATAATTCTAATAAACCTATAGAAATGAATCAACGATTAAAGTGCTTATTCGGTAATTTCTGTTTATTTTTTCTCACTGCAGTAGATTAAACAGATATTGGTAAGTAAAAATAGTATTCCAACAGACTCTTAACTCATTCTATTTGTTCATTAGTGGCAAAATAAGATTTCCCGGGAAAAAACATGACGTCACGAACAGAACCGGTTATGGATTTTTATCGGCAATGCGTTATGCAACTCGAATGTAAATTCAAAAGTGTTCATGTTATACCCTGTTCTGATTGGCCAGAAAGGAGTAACACTTACCGAAATCACCTCATGGTTCAATGCCTTTTGGTTACAAGATTTTAGACGCCTTATGTTAGGTAATACTATCAACTGAGCGTGTTTATTTTCTATATTGTGTTCTGACTGGCCAGAAAGTAATTCTGCATGACTAGCTATGTGAAAACGTACCGCTGGGTCGGAGGCTCTAATTTAGGTATTATTTTTTTGGTTTATCGGCAAGGAGGATTGGCTCCCAGGATCGAAACTCGATATTTTCCAACAATGAAAACGTCGAAATGTCGTTATTTTCTGAAATTAAAACCGACTATAAATTCAAAATAAACAGTTCAAAAGATTCGAACCAATATCTCGATCATTTCTTGTGAGTTTTGGAATTTTTCTTTTGGAAATAAGACCAAAATTCACGATTTAAATGTTGAAGTGAACAAAATGGCGGCTGTTTGAATTCGAATTTTGTATTACGACATACCCATATATGGGACAGAATATCGGTGGTGCACTCTGGGAGCCAATCCTCCTTGGTTTATCGGAGGAAAAAACGTGACTCCAAAGTAGTCATCTCTGAATCAATTCCTCACTTCAATGAATGCAGTTGCAATCAATTACACTAACACTTTATAAGCACGTTCGGAGATTATGAACTCCAACAACATATTCTAAACCCGTCCTGTTCGTGATGTCATGATAGAGATTTGAAATTGTGTTCCCGATTTTGAACATTAAATTTCACATTTATAAAAATGTTTACAAGAACGGTTACTGGTTCGACATGTTAGTGGTATTTACTTCATTTAGAACGTGTATAAACTGTATTTTGACCCCATGAGCATCGAACAGACACTTTAAGTTAATTGAAAGACTTCGTGTTCAAGTTGAATTTCGTGTAACTAACTCTGTTATGTTTCTACATTTTACTTGTGGAGAACAGAAATCATAATCACAATCGTATTTTAAGGCAAATAGGCCATGCATATGCTTTGAGTTACACGGTGAATGATCAAATTAACATATTTTGGATGTTGAATTTCATTTCAAGTTCATTCGAATTTTACGCATTATCCAATAAAATTAATGTATACTGTCTAGGCTGAGACTAACATATATATGTTATTTAATGTATTTAATATACAGGATATATCTGAGAAGGTTATACATGTATAATATATCTACAAGAGGAACAGTGGGGACCGAGGGTTGATATATTACCTTTACCTGTCGAAAATCGGGCATTTAATAACTGATTTATTTGTAAATTATGAGGATTAGATACGCATTGAATGTAAGTTATTGAGGTGTTAGAAAAACAAACTTACAAACAAACCACCGAGTTTAGACATATTATTACATGTATTGTCCTTTTATCAAATCATACGAGGGGTGATCAGGAATTTCTGGACCGTTGGCTCTATTTTTGCCATTTTTTATCCTTTCTTGATGATTTTTTCACACAATATAACCCAAATATACAGGATCACACCATGAGGATTTCACTGTTCTATGACATCATTATCCTTTTATTTTTGTAACCATGGTAACCGGTGACGCGACAAGGTGGAGCTCAGAAAAAATCATAATTTTGAAAAATCGACAGTAGTTTTATATCATGTTTGGACACTGTATTCATTGCTGAATATGTGACATACTGTAATAGGTTGTATTATATCATGGAGTATATTCATTAATGTCCATATTAACTGTCATTATTCTTCTAATCCTTCAAAGTAGTTACCAGCATTTTGTAAGCATTTGTTATGCCTTTTCACTAAGTCCTGAAAGGCGTGATACAGACCGTCTTTGCCTACAAAATGTGATTGTTTCCATCAGTTGTGGCCGTGTACCAAACGCACCGTATCCCCCAGAATGAGCTGGGTGTGATTTCCATCTTTTCCCAACAGTGAAGAATAAATTATGAGGTATCCACTTTGAGGACATGAATGAGATCATTCAGGAATTCACACACCATTCACAGGAATTCACACATGTTACAAAGTAGGCAAAGACGGTCTGTATCACATCTTTCAGGACTGGGTGAAAAGGCATAACAAATGCTTACAAAGTGCTTGTAACTACTTTGAAGGATTAGAATTGATGGAAGAATAATACTAGTTACTATGAACATTAATGAATATGCTTAATGAAATAATACAACCTATACAGTATGTCAAATATTCAGCAATGAATACAGTGTCTTAACATCATATAAAATTACTGTAGATTTTTCAAATTTGGCATTTTTCTGAGCTCCACCTTGTCGCGTCACCAGTTACCATGGTAACAAAAATAATAGGATAATAATGTCATAGAACAATGAAATCTTCATGGTGTGATCCTATATATTTGGGTTATATTGTGTGAAAAAATTACTAAGAAAGGATAAAAAATGTCAAAAATAGAGCCAACGGTCCAGAAATTCCTGATCACCCCTCGTATATTGTGTTCTATTTCTAAAACGTTAACAGTTTATGGTGTACAATAAAACTATTACTATGAACCACTTTGATACATTTAGACATAAAATATCAAGTTACTCATCAGCCAACAAATCACAAAATATCGAAAAATGAAAAATACGAGGTACTTGTTCACTCAAATCTTGCAGTCAATTGGTAATGTATGTTATATAAATAGTATATAACATATATAATGTATATTATATAAATAGTTCGCAAAGTAAATGAGCAAAAGCGTAACATTTGTATGTAGCATGCTTCATAAAACAAGTCAGCGTGCATTTTGTTCCTGGCACTGATTGGTTAATAAGTGAATACAATTCGTTGAATGCACGATGCACTCACAAGATTAGCAGCTGGGAAAGGCTATTCAACAAAAAGTACGCTTTCGTACTCATAAAAGGATTACCCTTTTACAACTTTGACAACTTTGAAGCATGAACTTAGAAATGTACTTACTGTTACTGTTACCCTGTGGATCCCAGGGTTTTGATATGTTCTGCGAAGTCATGCAAAGAAAGACCATATAGTCCATTTGTCATTTTCTGAACGTATGAATATTTAAAAGTATGATGTTTTTCTGTGTAAATACTATCATTAGGGATTATTGGAGTGATTTAGCTGGGTTGCCAAAAAATAACTTTGGGGAAAATTTTGGTATCTATTACCATAGTAACATACCAGGTATATGGTGGTATCCCAACGCTAAGTCAATAGTCAACGCCATGTTAAGCGATTGCACCCCTCCCTAATCAGCCTATATAATTTTTTCCCCAAACAAACTTTTTCGGCAACCCAGTTAAATCACTTCAGAAAACCCTTATTATCATAAATCGACCATAAAACATCGTACTTTTAACAAATTCTAGGTTCACTTTTGGATGTATAGGGGTGACAAATGGACTAATATACTAAAAGTATATGCCTGCTAGTCATATCTGTGACACTTTTGTATGATATGTATTCCACTTTGAACCACCATCTATTTCAATATTGTGAAAATATATATTTCCCAAATTATAAAATAAATGATCTTGTATTCGCGAATGCCACTAACGCCTGTCGGATGCGGATTAACCTACTATTTTATGGGCAATTCATTAAAATATGAATGGAATATTGGCAGGTACTTTTAATATTTAAATGAGTTGCCCATAGAAAAGTATGTTAATCCGGTAGATGAAATCTTTCATTCCCAAATCATAGTCTTAGCTTATATTTGCGAATGCAAATAACGCCTTTCGGCTACCGGATTAACCTTCTATTTCACTGGAGACCCATGTAAATACGAATAGTACCTGCCACTATTCCATTCACATTTAAATGAGTTAGTCATAGAATACTGGGTTAATCAGGTAACCGAGATGCGTTAGTTGCATTCGCGAATATAAGGTTAGAGTCCATTTCACTGTTTTATTGCGTCAGTAGAACCCCAAAAATAAGAAATCGGGAGACCATTGTCCATTGTACATGAATGACATTTGTATATTTCAGATTTTCTCGTTTTTTGTGCAATAAGACTGTGACCTCTTGTAATTTGAAGAATTTCAGCCATGTTAATCTTATTGAAAATAACATGGCAGAGAAGCATCCATATATAAGAGGCCACACACTTTATAAGCCAAACTAGAAGCAATCCAAGATATACAAATGTCATTCATGTACAATAGGAACATATTTTTCCATATATTATTGCATGATGATATTGTGATTTCTTATTTTTTAGGTTTTACTGACGCAATTCAACAGTGAAATGGACTAGCTTGTATTCACGAATGCAAGAAACGCCTGTCGGCTACCGGATTAAACTACCTTTGCAATCGTCGGTATTTTAGCGCGGAGATAAATGTTCAATATGACATAAATATTTGATATGACATCGATGAATACTTTCATCATTCTGGTGGAAATGTCTACCAAACTCCCCTCCCTTGTTCCCCTTCCCCCAAGTAACTTGTTAAGCTAAGTTCACACCAACGGCGCTTTGATGGCGCTTTTAAGCGGCGTGCAAAGCATAATCAACTGATGTGAATTTCTGAAAATTGTGAATTAAGCTTATATCGAAAAAGCTAAAAATCCTTTGTTCATGTCACTAAAGGTTCGAAAACGTTATTACATTTTCCAGTTACTTTAGTTACCACAGTTATCCAAGGCTATTTGGGCAAATAAAATCCGTAGTTTGAGTGATCAATTCACGCTCAGCGATACTGCATGAGGGACATAAAAAGTTGTTTATTTTCCAATAAATCCTGCCATCATTTGGTACATCAAAGAACCTGATTATTGGCTAGATTAATGATGTCAAAGATTGTAGGTAGCAATATGTCCATAAAAAAGGATTAACTTATTGCTGAAATTGAAAAAGAACAACCCATGCCATCATCAATCTAGCAAATCCAAAATGACTAATGACTCTGTTTAATGGTAACTGAAAAAAGACTGGAAACTTTTATTATATATAGCAACATACTGAACATAATCGATGGTTTCATTTTGGCAATCGAGGTTTTATTACAGATTCTTATATGATAAACCAAACAACTTTTACATTTACCAGTCGCTTATGGTAATAGCCATACATTTCTAGGTATACGTTTTATCGCAATCGTGTCAAAATATAAATTGTATTGATAAACAGAAAAGAACACAAAAAAATCATATACGGGCGCCATTTTTCTAAGATACGACGTCAGATACTGTACATCGCGGCATTTTACTGCATTTTTACATGCGTACTTACTTTTAAAACCGCAATATCTCGACAGCAAAATCATATTTTTCTACAATTTTTCGTCATCAGTTGAACACGTATGTCCATGAAATATTTTGCCTAACAGAATTCCAAATAACTGATTTGGGACTTTTTAAATGAGAATCACGCAAGCCGTATTATGCGACTTTCTATGCTAAAACCGGGTGTGGACTGTAACATTTTGAAGAAAAATGATTTTAATTTTAAACGAAAAATGAAGATAACTTTTTCATTTCATAACGGATCTTTCTCAAATTTTCATAATATTTAAATTCACCATTTTGGAAAAGAAAAACAGATTCTGTGTGATGACGTCATAATATAACAATGCTAACTTAACGCTTATATTTATGCAAAAAAAGTGTGGACAGGCAGAATTTCGTACCAACAAGATATTTATTTTGATCAATTAAACATTAAATCGTTTGAAAGGTGAATTATTCCTGAAAGGCATATCGTATTCTACATTTTTATCAAAAAACTATATCATTTCGATTAAAATTCAGTCTGTAAGAAGCATAAATTGAAAGAAATATGAAGTGAAGCCATGTGAAAAATTCACAAAATTACGTTTCATTTTTTGAGTTCAAACATTTCTAATTAAGGAATAAACATTCAAAACTTTCCAATGTTTCAGCATGTTCTTTTAAATATACCCCTTACTACATACTATTAATTTCATTCAATTTGAACCCGTATATATTGAGATAGACATCATTTTATCACCGCAACCCCAAGTGAAGCCTTTACAAAATAAGACGTTACGCCGTTAGCGTATTATATGTTCTCCTTTATTATTCATTGCTTTGAATAAATGAAACTAAATATTCGAGTTAAAATAAATTACAAATAATGCATTTAACAATCCTTAATATCTTACCGTATGTGTATATCAGTTGAATATGACAAGGGGCACTGTGAAAGAGTCTAGAAAGATGATGCGACAACGAGAGCGCACGGCCGAAAAGCGCGACAAAGAAGAAAACGGGTAGGGTTTGAAATGTCTACTTTCTGGTGATTCTAATTCTGTATATCGTGAAACAACCTTTTTGAATATAGAATTGTATTGAAGCGCACATTAATCTGAACAAAACTTGAAGTTTTTAAGAAGATTCCACGAATATTAAAACATTTGCAATTACTTGAAGGAGCATTGCGCATATTTATCGCGTAAATCTTTGCATTTTGTCGGTAAAATGAACAATTACAATGTTACGCCGTGATGTACAGTATCTGACGTCGTATCTAAGGTGTTTCTAAGTGTTGTTTAATCTCTCTAGACTATCTCTCATCAACGGCTTATTGGAGATTGGTTGAACAATGAACGTGTTATTTATAGCTATAATAACCACGTTGATCGATGCTTGGGCGAATTTTAAGGTTTAAATCAGGAAGAGAGAGGTAGAAAGAGGCGTAATCTTGTGGCAAGTTCCTCACCTCCTACGCACTGAATTGTGTTTCGATTCCCCGTCCATTCTCCACACCGATTTTTTATTTCTAACTCATTGATGTATCCCTTTAAAGGAGTACAGGCTACAGTGAAGCTGTAAAGGAAGGACGTTTGTTTATTTCCATATTTCTGAATGTAAGCTTATACTAGATTTTACATACATGTTTATTCCAAGTGTTCTACTATATATTGTATAGATTCATCAGGCAGTTTTCAGTGTATTATTAGCAAAAAATCCCCATCGACCACGTAATCACGTGGTAGGATAGAAGTGATATAAATACACCCTCTCCAGCTCACAGCAATTGACTAGCTTATATTCACCACTAGCATAGTTCATAGCAAGTGGTGACATCTAATTAATAGATGATTAATCAATTTTATATATGACTTGTAAAATGCCAAAAATCTGAAGTCGCTCTTTTGAGAGGCCCTCTATTGGATGAATGTGTATAAAATGTCAGAGAATATCTCGAAAATGGGACACGATTTAAGAATGAATTATTTTCGAATGTTTCTTAAAAACATATTGAAAGGATTTTTTCATGATATGCTCATGACATATCCCTGTACGCTTTGTTTGTCTTTTTTCTCAAATTGACCCACGGAAATATGCAATACATCAAGTTAAAAAAGTGGTACGAATCATAAAAGCGACGTTGGGTGGTTCACTAGTAATTTTTTGATGGAAAATCTAGAAATATTACCCAAATTAATTTAAGACTATTCAAAAGAAGACATTCAAATCTATATTATGTAAAAAAATCAAATTGGTCAGAAGCAGGGATAACGCTCAATTAGAGTGATGAACTTCGTTCTCCAAACCGAGAATCATCCTTTAAATTTTAAGTTTATTACCAAAAATGTAAGCATAGATTACTTTTTTCATCAATATTTGATAAACAGGCATAATCAGTACGTATACAGGGGCGGATCCGGGAACCAACAAGGGGGGGGGGGCAAACTTTAAAAAAAAATTGGGCCCCTAAAACCAAAAAGTGGGCTCAAGTTTGGAAAATTTAAGGCCCGTTTGCTTCAAAATTTGGCCTAAAATAAAAAACAAGGCCTTAAAAGGCCCAGTAATGCTAAAAAAGGCCCACTTTTTGGGCCCAACTTTTTTTTGAATATCTGGCCCGATAGAAATGATGTAAATTTTACGATGCCAGGGTCTTTCAAAGAGAAATATCCGAATACGAGGGTTGTTGTAGGGGAGAGCGGGATAAGACGGAACGCGTGTGAAACGGAACGACGGATTTTTATTGAATAATTGTTTAAAAATTGTTATTGTGTTCAACCACACTTTTCTTGTCGGCTGCAACTAATGCTTTAATTAAAATCCATCTGTCCGTCTTACCACGCGTTCCATCTTACCCCGCTCTCCCCTAGATGAATTTGAATATGTATGCAATATTTCAAGACTAAATGTTAAGTAGCAACTCTGAAATCACTTACCTCGATTTGCTGTTATATTTTTGCAATGACCCCATTCCCTGTAATGTACGCGAGCACTTATGATTACGATACATTACATGTACATGCCTGCATCCCCATAATTCGACTAGCTACAGTGTTACAGTAAGATATATTTGCGAATCATTATCACATATTCATTTATTTTGTTTAGACTTTGACATGCGCTTCGGGGAAGAAGCTAAGTATTCCAAACGTCTCCAAAAATGTTTGGTATTGAATAACTAGATATTTGTGTATAGTTAACAATATACTACACATTTCACAGCTTCACGTACAGGTAAAAGGGGGATAATGCTTTTGCAGGGTAAACTTTATAATAATTCTGTCTAAATTTTTAGGATCACCGACCACACTTTTACAATGTATTGTCCAGCCTGCATCTAGTTACTCCATGTATTGTGTCGTATAACGTTCCCATCGAACCCTGTCGTTTACTGTGCATCTGGAATGAACAATAAGTAAATCTATATGCATTAGTACAATAACACATTATTAATATTTTGACTTGCCTCCATCCGTCAAAAAGGAATGTCAATTTTTGACATGATTTATATATAGATGGCGTACTCAACAGGTGAGATCGTTTGATTTTCATGGGAAGTTTTGATTCAACTCTTTTTGACTGACGGATGACATTCTGGGCTATGATGGCATGATAGCAAAACATTTACTACAACTCTTAGTTTTGCTAGGAGACCGATCGTTTGTATGGGAACAGGCATGTTATAGCATTTAGTTGTGTTCTCCCTATTGGTTGATGGAACGTAAACGGTAAAAGGCCCCGCGACAAATACATTGATATTGCGAACGAGGCACGTTAATTGTATAACAGTAAAATTTTTAATGTTTGTGAGTACCTTGAATTTAGAAAATAAGCAATCAAATGTCCAAATCAAAATTGAAAGATAAAGTTCAATTAATTTGAAGCTATTTTTCACTCACTTTTATGATAAAATGGTGAAAATATGGCATAATACAGAGTCATATGAGAAAAACTTTCTTGTACTCGTACCTGTGCAATATCGTCCATTCTTGACTTGCTTTGATAATGTTTTTTTATCTCGTCTTCGACTCGATAAAGAAGAATTATCAAAGCTCATCAAGAATGGACGATCTTGCACAGGTACTCATATAAGAACCTCTATATATCATAGATGAAGCAATCATCCCATCAACATAAGCTCACGAATGTCACAGTTAAACTGTTTTAGTTATAATTTGACAAACAGTGGTAACGTACATCTACTAGTTTATCACTGTTCCACAGATGGATGACAGATAATTTCCAATAGCTCATCATGTTTACCGAGAACGATCAAAGATGTATGTCCACCATTTTGAATGATACTAACTGGAGTCAGGGTCATCAAGCTATGGAACAGTGGTTTATGGAAATAGATTGGGTTACTAAAGCTTGTCATGTTAAAGTCGATTGAACTATGTTATAGAACAACGTCCAGTACATTATAATATTTAAAATACATATAAAGGATCTTCGCCCGCAAGACGTGTATAGTGTATTTTGAATGCCTTGAGAAGAACGCAAATATGGGTAATGGGTAACGGTGTTGCAATAGTAGCATTTAAAAATCTGTTCCTCTCGAGATCTGAAATTATACTATTAATTGGTGTTGCTGCATCATTGCTCAAATCTAGAGGAGTGTTGTTGCATCTTCGGTTTGGTGTTGTTGCATCAATAGTGAGGAACTAAAACCGTGCTTCTTGGTGATGGTACATGTATACTAATGACAGTTTCTTTAAATATAGATCGTGCGCTAACTGCACCTGTATGGTTATTGAGCAACTCGTCCTAGAAATGGGTTTAATTGGGGAAACAAAATATCGTACGAAAATCTATCACCGGAAGTCTGGCCATCTTGATGCAACAACACGGTGTTGTTGCATCACGATACTCCCCAGTGAATGTTTGTAAACAACTGTTATAAAGATTCCCCGTGGAATGTTTTTCAATTCGCCCAAATTCATGCGAAAAAGTCTTGCCACCATAGACTTAATAACATTGCGTCGGATTCTTTAGACTAGATGAGTTCGATAGGTCGTTTAATTTCCTCGTGATATTGTATGACACCGCATAGTCCATTGCCCTAAGAAGTCTCAACCGATTAACACACCTTCTGATTTCCCATCATTCACGAATGATTATTACAATCCAACCCAGCAAGATCAAACGGCATGCCATTCACAATGAAATCATTACAATACATGTAAGAGAAAAATGATTTCGAATATAGTATTTCAATTATATGGTTTGTGATTCAATATTACAATATTGAAATGGCTAGTTTCTAACTTGTCAGAAAGGAACTAAAATTACACATCGACTGTAAAGAGAAAATAAAAACCATGTGCATGTGTGTATCGTTGGAGTTCCAAATAGCAATAAAAGTACTAATCAAAAATTTCACTGTACTAAAAATTGTGCTATATATAAGTAATTACGTTAAATGTGTGAAGGTGGTAATGGAATACTAGAAAATTATGATAGGGAGTGCTTAGCGATGATATAATAAAAGATATAGACCTTTTTCATTGATGATGCGTTTATTCAAATACATTACCATTTATATATACTACTGTAGATACACCGAATAAATAGCCTGGTTTATTCCAAGAATAAGAGCCCATTTGAAAACCCATTACACCAAAAACGTTTCGGGAGAGGGTCAGCTCGTATTACCCCGTACCAGGACTATAGTCCTGGACCGAGCGCAATCTTTTGCCTGTACGATTACAACTTGGGAGAATTTTCTACGTCCCTTACACTTAAGATACCTACTTCAATTGATTCCTTGGTATTTTAGCATTCTTTTCGTGTAGTTGAATCCACAATTGTCTGGGTATATCAGCAGAACGGGAACATTTTTCTTTTTCATCGAGAGATATTCCATCACTTTTCAAGATGGCGGTCGGATTTAAAAGGTGATTCCCCGTTCGACTGGCCCGGAACTACCAATAAATGGAGGAATTTGACGGTCGAAATAAGTTAAATATTAAAAGCAAATATTGAGATCAAAAACGAAAATTTCTTCGTTCTGCCGATAAACCTAGACAATTGTGGATTCAACTACACGAAAAGAATGCTAAAATACCCAGGAATCCATTGAAATAGGTGTGTAAGGGACGTAGATAATTCTCCCAAGTTGTAATCGTACAGGCAAAATATTGCGCTCGGTCCAGGACTATACTCCTGGCACGGGATACACAATAACCTCCTCGTGGAAATGATATAGAAGTTCAAAGATAACCAAATTGGTTTTTGTTGACATACAAAAGCTGTCAATATAAGTTCCTTATTGGGAATCGATTCACCTGCTCTCAAATCAATCAGAGTTAATCTGCAAACAATTGTTGGCAATCTCAGGATATATATTTCTATCATAAGTTTATCTCGCCTGTAGCCGAGATTTTTGATGCAATTGACATTCTCACAGAAAGGGCTGGCCCAGGCGGTACAATACCCATGGCCAGCGATTCACCTTTTGGTCTGTCTTTGAAAGCGCCCTCTTTAGATCATATGTTGACTGCACCCTCTTTATATTGCCCTCATATGTTGCGGTGGTCATTTTACATTAAATTTGTTAAAAATACATTCGGATGATTTGACCAATGACTGCATTGCATGGCATGGTAAAACCATTCTTGGTAACTTTCATTCTCTGACTCCAAAGTCCCCGCTCACCTCTCATGTAACACCCTTACCCAGAAGAAGTGAGTAGCTCCCATAATACTATCATATTCTATCGCATTCGGGGATTCCCCTTAGTTATCCCATATGGTCATACAAGCCTTATATGGATCTATCACATGATATTCAAAATGGTGGACAACGGTCAGTTGGATTCCTATATGGTCATGTAAGCCTTACTCTATATGAATCTAGCACATGGGTACCACGTGATCGAATATGAAGGCTGACCTTTGGGAGATCCCCCTTGACCCTTACCTGCTGGGTTAGGACATCCAATGACATCAAATGTCATGCACATAGCACCATACCAGGTCTGAGGATTGATGCGAACAAATCTGGCAAGCACAGGTGGTTCAATCAAGTTTGTAACATGGCTGTATCGGTCCTCATTTCCTGGTAGAATCTAGTAAAATAACATCATTTTGATTGGTTGTGTGAAAAATGAATAAATCATATACAAGTTATAAAATACATGTATAAACCAGATCTAGATTATAACAAAGTATTGCAAAACGTTGTTTGTTTGTCAAGTGACGATAATTACAGAAATGAAGGCTTACCTCAAAGTTTAAAAGCCAGAAGCTTTCTAAAACTAAGCAAAACTATGTTCAAAACAGGTACAAATATACCATAAGTGTCACACAAAAACAAGGGTCTAGAAATTTTAGAAATTCAGTATTTTTCTCAGTAACAGCAAACAAAAGGGTCACTCCTTTAGGAATTCCTACAGTTCTATTAGTGATGAACTCTTACATAAACTGTACTACTACCGTAAATTGCTTATTAAAATTGTTATATCCTAAATTGTACAATTTTACACCTGGGATACCCATGCCATTTTCTGCTTAGCTATTAATATGAATCGTTCTTAACAAGATTCATAATTGTATTTTGTCTATTTTAACTATCATTCACAAAAATCAAAGTATTAAAGATTTTGAAGAGTGAAAACAATTCGACGCTAATGGCAATGTTAGCATCAATGATCTTGAAGAAGACACCCTATGGATCAAGACATGCTGATGATAGGTTTATTTCACTTTGGTTCTCGGGACCCCTTCCTTCTTACTAAACTACTAAATGTGTCATTATATTCCTGAATAACTCAGATTAAATTTACTCTAAATTTCTTTCGATTAATAATGACATAAAATAACAAGATCAATAGAATTTGACATTAACCTTAATTTCAGTAATAATTGAAAAAAACGTCTTTAAAATGTATGTAATTAATTTTCAAAAATGATAAAGGATGTTACAGATGACAATAAAGTAAAAACGTTTTTGGGTTATTTAGGACCAGAGATGCAGTATCTTAGTGTTATTGAAAACATAACCACTCTATATTCTTCCAAATTTATATGATATTAACCCCTATTGCTTTTCAAAAATGATAAAGGATGTTACAGATGACAATAAAGTAAAAACGTTTTTGGGTTATTTAGGACCAGAGATGCAGTATCTTAGTGTTATTGAAAACATAACCACTCTATATTCTTCCAAATTTATATGATATTAACCCCTATTGCTTTTCAAAAATGATAAAGGATGTTACAGATGACAATAAAGTAAAAACGTTTTTGGGTTATTTAGGACCAGAGATGCAGTATCTTAGTGTTATTGAAAACATAACCACTCTATATTCTTCCAAATTTATATGATATTAACCCCTATTGCTTTTCAAAAATGATAAAGGATGTTACAGATGACAATAAAGTAAAAACGTTTTTGGGTTATTTAGGATCAGAGATGCAGTATCTAAGTATTATTGAAAATTTAAAACTGATTACAAGAAATCACTTTTGAAAAATCATAAATCTTATTTGTATGTATGTATGTATGTATGTATGTTTAATGTTATATGAATGTATAGACTATATTTTCCATAGCAAAAGCCATAGTTGTTAATTTTGCTAATTTTGCTTTTACATGTGAGAATGTGAGAATGTGAGAATGAGTACCCCTATGAACTATATCCATACAGTAATATTTTTAACATTGTATAATATGTTTATGTATATAATAATGTAAATGTATGTTATATCATAAATTAGAGTAAAATTAAGATAGTATAACGTAGAAAATGCTGAATGTAATATAATACCTGCATTTCTCATTTTTTAATTTTCTTTACTTATTCAAATTTAGTTTTTTATAAGATTCAGCAAGAAGTAGTATAGTGAACAAGCCATTATTTTATAAACAAACTATTGTAAGTAAATGCTTTATATACTATCCAAAAGGATTTAAGCTCTCAAAATATAGTATTTAATGTATGTAATATCACTGCTGAATAAAAAAAAACAAAAAAACAACATTACCACTCTATACTCTTCCAAATTGCTTTCTGTTTCTCCATACAAAACCTTGTAGGATGTTACCCATTGGATATACACATCGCTTGCTCTACCTCGAGTCACAACACCCGTCACTAGCATAACTTCACCAAGGTCTGCTTGAATCCATTGATTCGTATCACCGACACCAGAGCCCCAGCATTCCGCCAGGCCTGACCTATAACAATACAATTCATTTCATGACGAAGGAAAGTGAACTTTAATTACTAGTAAACTGTATATGGTTGAAATGGGCTCGAATACACTTTACTCCCTAAATCTGCTGTCTGGCATGAGACCATCCCTCTTCTAATTTTACTGATTCTTAGGGAGGTTAAGATACATGTTTTATAAATTGTACGTGAACTTCTAGAATTATGGTCCTCTGTAGATTCTCCCATTTGTACTGTTTACTTGGCTGATTGAGTATAACGATATACGGAAAATAATTGAAATTAGGTCACTCACTTCTCAACACCTTTACGTACATCATAGCCAAAACAAAAGAAAACAAATTTTCCTACAGGGTGACAAAAAAACTGGAACCCATAAATCATCAAATTTCTCGGAAAGTATTATACCTACATTCTTAATTTCTTCAGGGTAGAAACTAAACTGAATGCATGACAAAATGACACCATAATGAGTACTGTAGCTTAGATATTGATCATGCCATGGAAGACAGAAGAAAAGACTTATATTGTGAGAAAGTATATCAAGACAAAATCCTATAAAGAGACTCAAACTGCCTATAGGAGATATCACAGGGCAAGAAGAGCCCCTTGCAAGTCACAGATCTTTAGGCTTGTACAGACGTTTGATTCAGAAGGAACTGTAAAACCAACAAAGAAGAGAAGTGATGGTTAATCAACCTATTCGGGGAGACAGTGGTCTGTCAGAACTCAAGACAACTCAACAGTCATTACAGAACATTACATCCCTAACGTTCGAAAGTTTTGGAGAGCGCTCTGGCTAGACGACGTGACTTGAGAAGAGACCAGCAATGGTTTCAACAAGATGATGCCACTCCCCACACCTCAAATGAGTCCATTCAATGGCTTCAGGCTCACTTTGGTGATCGATTAATCAGGCGCCGTACCCGCCACATCTGCCCCCCCCCCACTCCCCTGATTTGAACCCCCCAGATTTGTATCTGTGGGGATATCTCAAGGATAATGTGTATACAGATAGTCCACTGACCATTGATAAAGAGATAGAATGAGATAAATGCAGTCGGGTCATTGACAATTTTGCAAGAAGAATCCAGCTCTGCATCCAACGTCGTGGTGCACATTTGGAGCACATTATCTAAACGTGCCTCATTTAGAGACTAATTTAGCTAGAATGCTCAAATTTTGGCATCTTGTCATACATTCAGTTGACTATACATGTGCCAAATAACTAAGCTCAATATGCATAATTGACGAAGTTATTAAGACTTAAGTGGGTTCCAGTTTTTTTTTGTCACCCTGTATAATTGGAGCATGCAACATTTACCTTTCATAAGAGTCAACGTGGAGTTTAAGTTAGATAAACCATTCGTACTGGGTCTCCGGAGAACTTATAGCCCGGGCCAAAGCCCTCGGCTATTTTTAATGTTCATAGTTTATCCATAACATAATATTCATTTATGGTGTATTTACCGATAATATATGAGTACTCGCAAATTAAATACAAGTAAGGTTGTAGAACATTGAATTTGCAAACTTTGTTTAACAAAAAATGATATGTTTCTCCAAGTTCAACAAAGTTATAAGTTTTCAAAGTCAAAATTATTTTCCCAAAATTCCCTCCCATTGAAATAACACAAATTGCGAAATTTGATTTTGAAGCTCTGTTACCCCCTATCACACCAAACTAGTTCTTACCCGTTCTTGCCAGTCCTACGAAAACGTCGTAAAACGGGCTCAATCTGGCTGTGGTCGGGAAATATGTCTGAAATAATTAGCTTCTTCGTTCTTAAACAGTCTTCAATACGTCCATCTCGTTCGCAGTTCGTTCAGGTCGCACCACGTCGGCGTGCAACGTAGTAGAACGCGTCCCTTAGTCTAGAAGGTCAACATGACCTGATTACAGAACGGTATGGTCGCCATCGAATTTTGAATCGATTCAAAGTTCTAAAATCACATTCCCGTCTGAGAACGATCATAAAGTTCGTAAATAGACCTTAGAAAGTTGCAGCTACGTTCATTCCGTTCGCACACAGTTTAAAACCAGTTTTGAAGAACGCAGTGGCAACTTGTTTGGTGTGATAGCTATATTTTTGCTAACTCGTTCATAAGCAGTGTTAAAAAATTTCTTAATCACTTTAAACCCGTTTGCAATTAGTTCTACCTCGTTCTCAACACGTCCTCAGACAGTTCAACTCGTTGTTAAAACGTCCCTAGTAGGATTGAAGTACGACGGTTCCGTTCGTAGTACGTCCAGCTCGTCGTTAGTACATTGTCACTCGTTCTAATTGTAGAACGTGACGACCACGAAAACATTTTGAGCATTGTCTAAGTTCTAGAGGACCTACCCGTCCGAGTACGTTCGATGACGTTTGTAAATAGATCCCAAACGGTTCTTAGTAGGTCCAGTCCGTTCGTACACAGTTGAAGCCCGTTTTCTAGAACGTAGTGAGAACTAGTTTGGTGTGATAGTAGGGTTACTTTAAAGTTCACAAAGTAAACCTTAGTTTCAAACAAAGTAGAAAATTCAATTTTTTGTATAAAAATATTTTTGGTGAAACATTAACTGAAGAGATATAAGTCTGATTTGCCCCGAATCCACCATTTTCCATTGGTCTACATGGGAATGACAATTTTCAAAAATTCATCATTTGCCATCAATTTTCGACCTATTGTAATTGAGAAAAAATGGGAAAATTGAGGATTGCCAAACCCATGGAGGGGAGTGTACGTCTATCCAAGGGGAACTTTAAAAGCCCCTTCAATTCTTTCTTCTATCTTCTACCTAACGTGATGAAAAGCAGGAGTGAGTGCGTCTGTACCAAATCGCTTAATTTAAAAACCCTACTATCATGGATGACATACTTACATCGTCTGTGTGTCTAATCTACCTCTGCTCGGGACATGTGCATCACCAAAATGATTTGAGGCAGTAATATTTGCATCATCAACATTGTAAATATCTCCAGATACGAGTTGTTCTTTGCATTTAACTAAATATAAAATTGAATAAATTATTTTACATGATTGGAGCTGTATGTATTTTCCCAAAGGAAAAAATCATGCTATCTGTTCTTTCAGTCAAATTTTCGTCACCAAAAACGTGATATTTTCCCAATCAGAATTTTAACGTCATTCCTGTTACGCGGTAAACACGATACAAAAATATGTCATATTCCGCAATGAATATGGCATATTCACTTGCGGTGTATGACAGATTCACCTGCGGTATATGGCATACACACTAACCAATGAGAACGTGATACGGAAGTACGCAATTGTCAATTGCATCGATGGAACAAACAAATAAAATTTTATAAATTATTAAGATTACTGAATCAACAGCACAGTGTATCGAATATACTAACTTATGCAGAAGTATCACTCACCAATCTCACGTAATAAACTTACTCAATCAATCCAGGATTCATATATTAGTACTCGACGCACTAATAATATTGGTAATCCAGCGTAGTTTTACATTTAGAGTCGATTCTCGCAACCAATCAAATCAAGGCTTTTCGTATCACGTTTTCACCTGCGGTATATGTCATATTCACCTGCAGTATATGGCATATTCCGCAAGTGAGTATGACATATTCCGCAGGTGAGTATCGGGTATTCACTGAAATCAATGTCTCGCATATTCACTGCGGAATATCGTATACTCACCTGCGGAATATGCCATATACCGCAGGTGAGTATGGCATATTCATCTGTATCACAAATACCGCACAACCATGAATGTATGCCATATTCTGCGTAACAATTCCCATGACAAAGATGTAGAACTATTGTTTGTATGATAAATACAAGCATATGATAAAAATGAGAAATAAAATACAAAAGTCCGATATTTTGAAAAATGTGTTATGGTAGAGTTTTAATCGATCGATTTTCGGGGAGTTCGATTGATTTTTATTATGCGTGTTATTATTGTTATATAATGCGTGTTGCTGGAAAATATGATTTTAATACGTGAAATTATATCTATAAATACAGCACTAAAAATAAAAGTACACATGAAGTACATGCATGATTGTGTCCAGAAATGTTTGAAACCCTTACGGAAAATTCTGTCGGTATTTTGTCACCATTGCTCTTTCTTCCCGCATTCTAGTGCTATTTGGATGAATATATGTATGAATGTATTTCTAACTAAAATATATCAAATGTTTTTTAAAAACCACAAACATTTAGATTATAAAATAAATTATTCAATACTTGAGTGAGCACGATATGCAAGGGTTACTAAGTTGACACAGTAAATGATTGAACGAAAAGGGCAATTTATTGTCTGCTAATACACATTTGCTAACACCCCCTCACTTTCATAGTGAAGTGACTAATTGGTTCATGTTTACGTTTTAATGTGTTTTGTGTTCCTTGTTACAGCAAGGGGGCCAGTAAAGTAGACTAACATGTTTGCATGGCAAGTTTTGATCGAATATGTGAGACACTTTAAGAAGCGAAATCAAATCAATGCAAATATCAATTACCTAAAGGTTACCTGGCAAAAAATGAAAAACAGTTCGAATCCCTTTTTAATTCTACAGGATTCAATTTGGACATGTGTACAACTTACATTTTCAATAACTTCGATATTTTAGCAGATACAGTATCTCAATTCTGCTTTCAGAAAAAAATAATAAGATTGTAAAAATTGACAGGATATTTGAAAATATTGCTTCGAACATTTGACACTTGCTTTTTTACACACTTTATCTTAATTTTTATAATACATCTTACCTTGGTCAGGATAATAATGGTCAATTGTAGGACTTGCAACCACATTTCCTCCAAACATCATTCCGATAAACTCACACATCATATCACCGCTGCCCCCATTGGTCCTCAAATTGTATGATTTACAAACCCCTTCATTAAGTAAACACCGAAAGGCACACTCGCCTACTGAACCGACGCTAATCGTTTCTGTGACGCTATCAGTTCTGCTTTGATAAGGGATACGTTTGTATATTTTTGTTTTTTGAGTTGTATTGCCGTGCTTGATAATAAGAAGTAGGACCAAAGTGTAGATGTAAAAGTGAGTAGATTTCTTCATTCTGTGCTGTTCATAGATATTGTTTAATTCCCAAATTGCAGATTTGGCGCTGATGTTCGATAATCGCTCCCTAAGTTTGACTCTTTTCTCTCTCTCCCAGGGAATAATAGCACCATTAGTAGAAGTATTAGTGCTAGTTTTTTAATGGTCGACACCAAGTTTGTTGTAGGTTAATCGATTGCATTACAGAACTTTTGACTTATTAAACGTGCGAAAAACTTCAGACAGGATAATTTGCGGTTATGATTTCGATCACCTTTTCATTCGTATAAGGAAGTATAGGTAAGGGGCGTAACTCAAATCCTTAATCACAAGGGATACGTAGATACGTCAATAACGTAACGGTAGATGGAGAATCTATCGGTAAAACGACACTGGCGGACCCAGAAGCTGAAAAGGGGGTGGCAAATTTCAAATCAGACAAAACTTTTAAGCCCTTAAATCCAAAAATTGGGCACACATTTTAAAGCCCATTTTTGATAATTTGGCCTTTTTGGGCCCACAAGGGGAGCCCACCCCCTGGCGCCGCCAGTGAAACGCCTTCAATTAATGTCGAAAAACAAACATTTTCTTGGTGTAATAATAGACAATAAACTCAATTGGAATAAACGTATATCTTATATTATTTCATAAATATCAAAAACACTAGGTATACTTTATAAAGTACGTTACAAATTTTTGACAGCTTAACTAGATAACTATTACTCTCTTATATATTCTCACATTTCATATTGCAATATTATATGGGGAAATGCCAAGAAATTCTTATTAGAAAAAATGTATGCAATTCAAAAGAAATTCGTTAAATTATCTTTAAAAGATATATATCATCACTGTGATCATGCAAGTTTACCATTATTCAAGCAACTTCATATTTTAACCATATTTGATATTTACAAGTTAGAAAAAGCAAAACTCACATTTAACATTGTATTCAAACAGTATTTTGAAGTGTATTTATTTTAAACACTCTCGTCTCACAAGACAAATACGACATATAATTCCATGTAGATTTAAATCAAACTTAACAAAGAAATCAGTTCAGTACTCCGGATCAATAATTTGGAATAAATTGCCAACTTCCCTTCAATCTCCACCCTCTCTACACCTTTAAATATAATTACAAAAAAAACATTGATAAATTGTTGTTGAGCTATAAGCTGTAAGCATGTCATGTTATTTTTCCACATTGTGTTGTATCCATAATGTTTATAATTTCACTTAATGATTTATCTGCGTGCAGGCAGTAATTTTATATTTTCATATTTTATATCATGTATTATTATAAATTGTATGTCTTCATGTTCATGCTGAACTCATTATAAATTGTACACCTTTATGGTTTTTCAAATTTTGATAATACACTGATATACCCCCCCCCCCCCCTACGGTACTTGATCATAATTATATCACATGAATAAACAAGGCACAGACGTGAACAATATCGTACCTAAAACACAGCATTGTGGTCTTGTTGACCAAGAAAGCAAGATGGCCGCAGAAAAGTTAATCAGCTCTAGAACTTATCACTGTGTAACATATGTAAAAATTTGAACGGTTTGGCTGGAAACCTATAGACAAGTCTTGAAAGTGAAGATTTTAGGACGGAAAATCCAAAATGGCCACCTTAAAATTTACCCAGAATGCCCAAAAACTAATCAGTTCTTGACGTTGATATGTATCAGTTCTTGACGTTGATATGTAGAAACATCCCTGAAAATTTCAGATGAATCCCTCAAATGGTTTGGCTGAAAATCTGTAGACAAGTCTTGAAAGTGAAGATTTTAGGACAGAAAATCCAAAATGGCCACCTTAAAATTTAACCAGAATGCCCAAAAACTAATCAGTTCTTGACGTTGATATGTAGAAACATCCCTGAAAATTTCAGATGAATCCCTCAAAAGGTTTGGCTGGAAACCTGTAGACAAGTCTTGAAAGTAAAGATTTTAGGACGGAAAATCCAAAATGGCCACTTTAAAATTTACCCAGAATGCCCAAAAACTTATCAGTTCTTGACGTTGATATATAGAAACATCCCTAAAAATTTCAGATGAATCCCTCAAATGGTTTGGCTGAAAACCTGTAGACAAGTCTTGAAAGTGAAGATTTTAGGACGGAAATCCAAAATGGCCACCTTAAAATTTACCAAGAATGCCCAAAAACTAATCAGTTCTTGACGTTGATATGTAGAAACATCCCTGAAAATGTCAGATGAATCCCTCAAATGGTTTGGCTGGAAACCTGTAGACAAGCTGAAAAGCGAGACGCCCCCCGCCGCCCGCCCGCCGCCCGCCCGTCAAGCTGACTACAATATCGTACCTTTTGTGAGGTACGATAAAAAATGTGGCTGCCTCCTATAATCAAGCAATTTCAGCTACATTCCAGCATTCCTGATCAAGCGCTGGGAGTGGCTAATGGAAATGTCCAAGAGAGGCATACAATGGTCAATATGTCGTTAAACTCTCCATATGCTGGATGTGGGCAATTTGTTATTATTTCCAACATACTGTTACAGAATAATATGTATATTTTTTACTTAGTAGTATTGATTATATGGTTGCGTTTGATAAAGCTATTACTATTGTTGTATAACATGGTTCGATAATTTGATATCCGGTTCAGACTAATGTCTGTATTTTGATGCATATAAGGCAACTTGACCCGCAACAACGTGTATGTTTACGAGGGGTGATCAAAACGTTCTCATAATATCTCTCGAACTTTTAATATACATATTCTATTCACAATTTTCACGGGATGGGTAATGAACAAAGACCATTTAATTCATTTTTAGTATAACAATATTAAATTAAAGATGGTTACAATGATAGTAACCAAAACTCACGAACTCTGGGACCAGTTAACGCATGATTGTTGATCAAATATTTTTTTCAGAATTGGATTAATTTATATCGTGACGTCATTTTTGGTTAGTCTGCCTAGCTGTGTGAGCTAGGCATTATCAAAAATACTACAACGGTAGTTCCGTTGAATTGTCAACCACAAAATGCGCAACCATGAGACTATTATGTAGTAAGAAATTGCCAGGTTTGAATCGGGGAAAAGTTTGGGTATTTTGATTTAAATATTGTTATGAAATTGCGAGCAGTAAACACACAGACATGAGAGTTTTAATTACTGATCGAGGAAATTTCTTAACAAATTCGGTGATATTTTAAGTCTCCAAATATAAGCAGGCTTTGATAAGTATTTCAAAAGAGGAGTTCGGGTAGCCAAACCTATGGAGGGGGTATACATTCAAATGCAGGTTTAAGCGAAAGCCCAAGCCCCTTTGTATTGTAAAGGACAGTGGCGGATCCAGAAGCTAACAAGGGGGACCCACATTTCAAGTCAGGAAAAAATATCCACGCTTGCACGGAAAACTTTTTAGGGCCCTGAAACCCAAATTTTGGCCAAAATTTAGAAAATCTATGGCACTTTTTTTAAAATTTGGCATAATATTGAAAAATAAGGCCCAGAAAGTCGAGTAATGCCCAAAAAGGCCCACTTAAGAGGCCCTACAATATTTTTGGGCCAACATTTTTTTGGGCCCTAAAACTAAAATTTGGGCCAAAATTCTAAATATTTAAAGCCAGATCTTTGAGAATTTGGCCACAAATTGAAAAATAAGGCCCAAAAAGGTCAAGTAATGTCCAGAAGGCCCACTAAAAATGCCCTACATTATTTTAGGGCCAACATTTTTTCTGGACCAATCCTATGGCCGCGCAGAAAACCTTTTAGGGCCCTAGGACCAAAATTTCGAAAATTGATTGCCCGTTTTTGAAAATTTGGCCTAAAATTGAAAAAAATAAGGCCCAAAAAGGTCAAGTAAAAAGGTCAAGAAAGGGCCAACTAAAGAGGCCCTACAATATTTTTGCCCAACATTTTTTTCAAGGCCCAATCTAGGTGAAACGTCGTGGAATGCTTTATTTTGGGCCAACTTGGGTAGACTGAGTAATTTTTCAGTTGTAGACTTGTTCATGTGTCTGCCTATATACTCCACTAGGTCTTGTTGTGTGTAATCAATCGGGATATCCACCATGCGAATCTTATCAATGGGTTCAATGTAGCCATGGTTTACCATATTCTGAACCAATCTATTCACCAGTTCCGATTTTGGGATACAATTGCCCTTCATCTTTTTTATGCTTGTGACTGAAAATGAAACTTCTAGTTTAACGTTGCATTTTCGAAGAGCCAGTGTGTTGGCTTTTGGTAGATTAATTTTATCTTCAGCGTTGATTTTACATAACAAATATTGAAGATCTTCATTGAATGATTCCATTCTTCCGATGATGTCATATTTAATTGAACATGGATCACAATATGCTGTTAGTGGTTTCCAGTGATAGTCCATGTGACCAACATTTTGGGGATTCCCACTGACGTGTAAGAGGAATTCCTCAAATGTCAAGTCATGTCCGCAGCGGAGGGATCGATCACTAGGATCCTTGCGATGTCTTTTGATGATATTCTTAGCACGAGCCCAATAAGTTGGATTGAATGTTACAAATTTATTTATTTTTGGTACGCTGAAAATAATCGATCGTATGGATTTCGCGTGATGATCACCTTCGCGTATGAGTTCAATCGTTTTGTCCTTTCTGTTATGTTAAAATCGCTCAAACGTGAAAAACGAACTGAAAAAATGTTTTTCTTCATATTCATTGGATCTTTTTCAGGTAAATTCACGCCCGGTGATCGTGAATATGGGACGGAGGGGGGGAGCAGGCAATTTCTGCTAGGAAATTCAACAAATCTGGAAGATTTATTTTTTCAAGAAAAAGTTTACTATTGAATTGCTAAATGGATAGGCGCATGGTATGGTAGAATATGTTAGGTTTTCTGGGATTTTTTCTGAAACGATACGCATCTAAGGTATGAGGCCATCAACAGGCACAAATCAACGTTTTTGCTATAAATCAAGCAACAATGGTCTGGACGACCTGTAATAAATACTTGTAAGTGATGTTATCATAACTAAATTAATGTCATTGCTGAATTTATAAAATAAGTTTCCATATGTGAAATAAAAAATAATCGAAAATAATGAATTTGGGACGGAGGGGGGGAGGGGACGGAGGGGGGGAGCAATATGTATATAAGACATGATTAGAGATGTTTCGCGACTTTAAGTCCCTTTACTCCAAATGTCCCCATTTTTCAGTCTCCAGGTGTATATCATCCAGTTTCTTACTAAGTTAATGAGTTCATTTTTCAAATACAAGAATTCGTGTGAAGTTGTTTCACTTTATAGAATTATTACTCCCCCTCCGTCCCCTCCCCCCCCCTCCGTCCCATTTTAATTATTTTCGATTATTTTTTATTTTACGTATGGAAACTTATTTTATAAATTCAGCAATGACATTAATTTAGTTATGATAACATCACTTACAAGTATTTATTACAGGTCGTGTATTCCATTGTTGCTTGATTTATAGCAAAAACGTTGATTTGTGCCTGTTGATGGCCTTGCGCCTTTTTTAATAGATCTCATACCTTAGATGCGTATCGTTTCAGAAAAAATCCCAGATAACCTAACATATTCTACCATACCGTGCGCCTATCCATTTAGCAATTCAATAGTAAACTTTTTCTTGAAAAAATAAATCTTCCAGATTTGTTGAATTTCCAAGCAGAAATTGCCTTCTCCCCCCCCCCCCCCCCTCCGTCCCATATTCACGATCACCGGGCGTGAAATTGTTTTCTAATATATACCACATTTTTTTCAAAAATGTGCTTCCAATCTTGGCGACATCACAGAATAATAGTTAATGCTTGTCGCTGACTAACAGTCCTTTATGGGGATCAGTTTTTGTGTTTTCCATGTCGCAATTCTTCCATAGCGCGTCCCTTCTTCGCAACATTTCAATTTCCGATGTGGCAACGTCTTCACACTTCCCCGTTGTTATAATTCCTTCAGTAAGTCCTACATGTACATCAAACTCATTCTTTTCCCCGTGTTTTGGTGTTTTAATTAAGAATGATAACTTAAAAGTGTAGTAGACAAGCAATATGACTGTAGCAACACGACACAGCTTCTTGTATCTCATCTTCATCTAGTTAACTATTGAGTCCTCCAAATCTATAAATTTTATTTTTACATTCAATGATGAAGATTGTGTGATAAACTAAATTCTTAACATAGAAATTTCTCCTTTTTAATTACTTTTTATCTTGTGTATTAAATTTAGATTCTGGTATATCATGTTCTGATGTGCTTTCTATGACAACATTGGACCACTGAATTACCGGATCTCAGTTTTCGACTGTATATTGAAAAACTGAAAAACTGAAAAACTGAAATGTGATAGTCCTTTTGCACACAAAGCTCAAGTCAATGCCATTGTTATACCTGTAAAGAAATAACTATATAATTTAAAAAGTTGTTCCGCTCTCCTATCATTTTGGTACTTAAGTGATTATTCATTTGTGAATTATATACTTTTTAGTAGGGTTTGATAGAATGCAAAGAGTTTTGTCATAAATAATAGCAACATATCTGTAAGCGAGATTACGGCCTTCAAGAAAGGGGTATAAATACAACTCTATGTTACAAATATGAAAACTTCAAAATATAAAATGTTTAATTTGTATTTTTCACTTTTATCTTGTCTTGTCTATATGCAGGCATTTTTTGTAAATGTTCGTATTTTATAACGTGAATTAGCATGTTATCTATAAATTGTGTTTCTTGCTTCATTCAATTCATATAAATTGTAATATATTATGCTCTTTAACTTTTGATTTAGCACCAATATACCCTTTTATGGGTATCTAGTACCAACACTGTAAATGTAATGCTAGATGATTATGATGATAGCTAAATAAAAAATGACCATTGCCACGGTTAACTTTGAATCATATCTTAATGAGCACTGGAAATATGGATGTTTAGATTGTTTTGAAGAATGTTTAGATTCTTAATTGAAAAATCAATTAAGAATATAATCACTGGATGTCATCGCCTAATTTTGTCAAGGTCGTTTTTAGATATTTCAAATTTTTCACACAATTTATTTTTTGACTCAAAAGCTGTTCATTCGCACACAAAATGAACCAGCATATGGAATGACAATGTCAATCTTGCTTCTGCACGAAATTCGTCGGAAGTCTTTCATATAGAGGATATCCTATGATTTATGAGTGGTATGATTTTTATCCACGAATGGATATGATATCTGCACGAGCGAGCGTAGCGAGAGAGTGCAGATATCAACATCCATGAGTGGATTAAAATCATATCACGAGTAAATCATAGGATGTTCTTTTTATAGTTAAAGTCATCGTCGGAATCGTCGGAAATTAAGTTATTTAATTCGAATTTTCCAAACGATCCGGCGATGTTGACACTTAGCCTCGTTTTGAGTCTGAAGTAGCAAAAATCCATAAACCATCGCATACGGCGCCGTATGTCATGGCTAAAAAACCGTATGCTATGGTTAAGTGAAAAATTGTCAAAAATATCATATTTTACCACTGATTTCAAAAATACCGTTTTTATTTTCACATGTTATCCTATGAATATCATGCTAACTATACAGAATATCACATCATTTTGAGTGATATCATTTTTATCGCCGAGTTGCTTGATAGCAAATATCAACACGAGTGAGCGAAGCGAATGAGTGTTGATATTTGATATCTACGAGACGATAAAAGGATATCACGAGAAATTATGTGATATTGGTTTATCCCATGATTAAAATCACCTTGTGATGTTCTGATCCAATTTCCAGGACATTGAAACTAGAAATTAGAATGTCAATTGAATATTTGAAACACTTTATTTTAACAATTAAAAGTAAATAACATGATATAGTTCGTTATAAATACCATTTTTAATCGTTAGTTAGCAACCTTCTAATCAAATTATATACACAATCGTAATTCAATACACCAATGAAACTTAAAGAGAATAAATTAACGGACCTATTTTCTCAAAAGAAAATGAATTTTCTGACCTAATTTCCAACAATATTGTGGCGCGAAATGCAAATGTGATATCACACGGATATGCGTGAGATAAACGATATCACACGCATATGAGTTTGATAAACGATTTTCTGGAAAACATCACACGGATTTCAATAATATCAGAAATATCAATACCTGTTATTGTACAGATAACACATTAATCGTGGGATAATATCCAATACGAAACTATTGAAAAGGCGCAAACGTCGTCGTAACTTCTGAAATCCATTCTTATAAAATATGGACCGATAATGTATCCACACTCACAGAAATGATGCAGACTGTACCAGGCTTTTATCGAAATATCTGGGCAAGAAAGGCTTGATAATTCTAGATCTATATTGAATGATAAGTAATCACTATCGCAGTGCCAATGTCTCTCCCACCCTTTCTTGAAAAACACCTGACTACAGATTTTGACCTTTATTTGCAAAAGTTAAAGCTCAAAGCTAGATCGGGTTGTTTTTGATTAAAAACGGAATACGAAAAATGGGGACAGGGAAATGGAATATCCACTCTATGTGATCAGACATCAGCCAACATAGACTTTTTGTATGGCTTTTCTTTGGTAATGATCAAAATACTTTTTTATTCAAATGTTTTAGAAAAAATAATCCAGCGTTATCGCCAGGTCTTTTATTAAAATCAAATGAAATGATTCATAAGTTTATGATGAATTACAAAGTGGTCGTTTTGCTCTTCAAGGTGTGATATTTAACACAATGTGTTTTGTTTTATTCTTTCAGACAACATAAATTTATTACCAATTTTCTTCTTACAAACTTGTTTACTTGTGGATTATAATGCAGTTCTGCAAAGCCGCAGACATGTGTATGTTATATGTTTGTTATACATGGAAATAAATCATTAATAAAAAAAGTTGGAGAAAATTTGTCAATGGAGTACAAAGAACTCCTCATTCCATATGCATGATCGGGAAATAAAGTAAATTCCTTAAAATGAAAATTCAGCGATAAACGACGCTTGAGGCCAAGTTATAAACATCGCAAAAGTCAGTGTACGGAGCCCGATGCGATATTGGAAGAAAACATAAAACCAATGCTGATTGCATCCTTTTCATTCAATGTACCAAAAAGCAAAATTACTCCTCTTTGCAATGGAATACCATTCATTCACATGGAGCCATGGCTGGCCGAATAATCATTAATTTTGCAAAGTGGGGCAAAATTCATCGCGGACCCAAGTTTTAAACATTGCAAAAGTCAGTACAAGGGGCATAGGAGCTATTGTAAGAAGGAGTGACAGGTGTGGCATAAACAGTAAAGTGTTCATACTCATACTCTTGCAAGAATACATCCCAAACCCCTCCAAATTGCCACCACTTCCCTGCACCACGTCTGTCCACGTCATGCATGGTTCAGCCCTGAGTCATCTGTGGGTTAAAACAGAGAAAAGCAGCCCATGGGCAATTCTTTCTCGAGGTTTTGCAATATCTGGTGGAGGAGTTGTGAGTACAGAAGCTCAAAAGATAGCTCCAAAAGAAAAAGTCACAACAATTCAAGTCGGGGGAACTTCCATTGGCACTTAGCTCTTGCACTGATTTTTTCAATATCTAAAACTTGGCCCAGAGCCGATTTTGACACACTGTGCAAATGGAAGGATTTCTCACCCAACCATTACCACATGTAAATGAATGACATATTATTGCAAAGAAGAGAGACGTGGCTTTATGGTACATTGAATGAAATTGATGTAGTCATCACTAGTTTTGTGATTTTACGAGATAACTACTTGTTGCGTTTTTTTATACGCCCTGTATAGGACGCAGGGGTTTGTATGATGAAATCATCTCAAAGATTGGACAATGATTATATAATTTGTATTATAAATTGTATAGTGTGCGTAAATGTGGAATATATACATAAACTGGACACTATATCATTCATTCTTTCATTGGTTTGTATTGTGATATGGGTTTGAAAGAAATATACAGAGTGGGCCAAAACATATCCATACTTTTATTTTGATATTATAGTACTACTTATATTGAATTTATAAGAATACTTCAATTCGTTAAGCAATCAATCCCAAACAATAAAATAATAAACAAATACCAATTGTATATATTTCAATAGATCTTTATTTGATTCAACGATTATAAACAAATTGTAAATTAATATCGTGTACAATACTAAAAATGATGTAAATACTCATAATATATGGTTTAAATCATAATTTTAACATAGAAGAACACAGTCTATTGCACAGCCCAACGTTGACACGCAAGAATGGATCGAGGTGTTTTTCTCGTTGAGTCATTTTGGGTCTGTTCATTAGACTCTACACAATCATGTTATCTAAAGATTCGTTTTTGAAGGCATGTCGTTATCTTATAATTAGAGCATTGTATGATCAGTGTATTTGAAAACTGTTTGGATATTGTGCATTGTACAATACAATATTTTATAATTTAGTTCTGTACAACATTTGTATTTGTACACTAATAAAAAAATGCATTGACACTCATAATGCTATTAGATCAATTTTACATGACTACATGATTGTTCATAACATGGGCCAATACACAATTATGGGCCAATAAAATTTGCATATAAGAGATTTCTAATAGATGCACGTATATGATATACATGATTTTTGTGTTCAGGAATTTTGATTAAGTTACCAGAAAAAATATCCAGAAATTCATCAGTTTAAGCTCTACAAGTTATAAAATACAAGATTTCAGAGGGGATTCATATACACTTGTAAAAATGCTTATTGACTGTAATGACTAAAATTCATTCATGATTCATGAAATGCCTAAATATGATCCATTCCCAAATCTGCAGCGAGGATGGTTCGTTGAAAACTTCATAGTAAAAGTCAATTTCAAAAGCTCAGTATCTGCAATAATGAGTCAAGACAGCCTAAATAGTTTAAGTAGTTGTGAATAATTAAGCCCTAAAAATGTTTTTGAATCGAATTGTTTGGTGGATATTGGGAAAAATGGAAAAAACGATCAAGATTTTGTTATTGGAATTGATCAGTTTAAGTTTAAACACATGATAAAAAGATGACACGGCTATGTGACAATAACTTGTTATTAAATGCACTATAATGTTACAGTTGACCCTGGGCAGATGCAACACAAGTTAACTGATAGCAACTCGAAGTAACCTATAGTTCACCGGGTCATGTTGTTAAAGTTGACCTTCGACCTTTTTAATAGATATCATAGATGTTTATTGATAGCAACGTGATGTGACTTTGACCAATAGTTCACCGGGTCGTGTTGTTAAAATTGAGCCTCGACCTTTTCAATGGATATCATAGATGTTAACTGATAGCAACGTGATGTGACTGCGACCAATAGTTAACCGGGTCGTGTTGTTAAAATTGAGCCTCGACCTTTTCAATGGATATCATAGATGTTAACTGATAGCAACGTGATGTGACTGCGACCAATAGTTAACCGGGTCATGTTGTTAAGTTGACCCTCGACCTTTTCAAAAGATGATAATTGATAGCAACGCCATGTGACAGTGACCTATAGTTCAGCTGGTCATGCTGTTAAAGTTGACCTTCGACCCTATCAATAGATGGCAATTGATAGCAACGCGAGATGACTGTGGCCTATAGTTCACCGGGTCATGTTGTTTAGTTGACCCTCGACCTTTTCAATAGATGTTTTAGATGTTAATTGTAGCAAGGGGAGGTGACTGCGTTCCATAGTTCACCGGGTCATGTTGTTAAAGTTGACCCTCGACCTTTACACAGATGTTGCGCAGGTTGATGATGCGAGGTGAGTGTGACCTATTGTTCACCGGGTCATGTTTTTAAAGTTGACCTCGACCTCTTGAGTAGATGTCACGCATGTTAATTGATAGCAATACGAGGTGAATATGACCTGTAGTTCACAGGGTCATGTTGTTAAAGTTGACCCTCGACCTCATCAATAGATGTTACAGATGTTAATTGATAGCAACGCGATGTGACAGTGACCTCTAGTTCACAGGATCATGTTGTTAAGTTGACCCTCGACCTTATCAATAGATGGTAATTGATAGCAACGCGATGTGACAGTGACCTATAGTTCACCTGGTCATGTTGTTAAAGTTGACCCTCGACCTCATCAAGAGATGTTACAGATGTTAATTGATAGCAACGCGATGTGACAGTGACCTCTAGTTCACAGGATCATGTTGTTAAGTTGACCCTCGACCTTATCAATAGATGGTAATTGATAGCAATGCGATGTGAAAGTGACCTATAGTTCACCAGGTCATGTTATTGAAGTTGACCCTCGACCTTTCCAATGGATGTTACAGATGTTAAGTGATAGCAGCGTGAGATGACCGTGGCCTATAGTTCACCTGGTCATGATGTTAAAGTTGACCCTCGACCCTTTCGTTAGGCGACTCAGACCTATAGTTCACCGGGTCATGTTGTTAAGTTGACCCTCAACCTTATCAAAAGATGGTAATTGGTAGCAACGCGATGTGACAGTGACCTCTAGTTGACAGGATCATGTTGTTAAGTTGACCCTCGACCTTATCAATAGATGGTAATTGAAAGCAACGCAATGTGACAGTGACCTATAGTTCAACGGGTCATGTTGTTAAAGTTGACCCTCGACCTTATCAATAGATGGTAATTGATAGCAACGCGATGTGACTGTGACCTATAGTTCACCGGGTCATGTTGTGAAGTTGACCCTCGACCTTATCAATAGATGGTAATTCATAGCAACGCGATGTGACATTGACCTATAGTTCAACGGGTCATGTTGTGAAGTTGACCCTCGACCTTATCAATAGATGGTAATTGATAGCAACACGATGTGACAATGACCTATAGTTCACCGGGTCATGTTGTTTAAGTTGACCCTCGACCTTATCAATAGATGGTAATTGATAGCAACACGATGTGACAGTGACCTATAGTTCACCGGGTCATGTTGTTTAAGTTGACCCTCGACCTTATCAATAGATGGTAATTGATAGCAACGCGATGTGACATTGACCTATAGTTCACCGGGTCATGTTGTTAAGTGACCTTATCAATAGATGGTAATTGATAGCAACGCGATGTGACAGTGACCTCTAGTTCACAGGGTCATGTTGTTAAGTTGACCCTCGGCCTTATCAATAGATGGTTATTGATAACAACGCGATGTGACATTGACCTATAGTTCACCGGGTCATGTTGTTAAGTTGACCCTCGACCTTATCAATAGATGGTAATTGATAGCAACGCGATGTGACAGTGACCTCTAGTTCACAGGGTCATGTTGTTAAGTTGACCCTCGACCTTATCAATAGATGGTAATTGATAGCAACGCGATGTGACATTGACCTTTAGTTCACCGGGTCATGTTCTTAAATTGACCCTCGACCTTATCAATAGATTGTAATTGATAGCAACGCGAGTGACATTGACCTTTAGTTCACCGGGTCATGTTGTTAAGTTGACCCTCGACCTTATCAATAGATTGTAATTGATAGCAACGCGATGTGACATTGACCTTTAGTTCACCGGGTCATGTTGTTAAGTGACCTTATCAATAGATTGTAATTGATAGCAACGCGATGTGACAGTGACCTATAGTTCACAGGGTCATGTTGTTAAGTTGACCCTCGACCTTATCAATAGATTGTAATTGATAGCAACGCGATGTGACAGTGACCTATAGTTCACAGGGTCATGTTGTTTAAGTTGACTCACGACTTTTCAATAGATGTTACACATGTTGATTTATGAACTGTACTGCAACCTTTCATTCAAGCGGTCGACTGATGTTAATGCCATACCTACTCACAAAAAGCAGCAAATACCACGTGACCCTATGTGAGACAACCCATTTGGGAATGAAAGTAGACATAGAACAAATGCAATTTGTTACACCATAAAGCTGAAACCTTTCTTTAGACAATTAAAATATTCCCAGGATAAGCCAAAATTAGTTGGTCGAGACAATTAAACAGTGTCACCAGAAACTAGAGAGCTCTATTTAACGAGGTCTAGAATTCTAGTGTGTAACTTTAAGTAGTTTAGTAACAAGCAGATAACATGTTTCAGGGTCTCTATTTAGCGATACCCCTATTAATGTAAATGCTTGCGTTCGACATAAACCAGAGAGCTCTATTTAGCGAGATCTGTTTTAAACTTAAAGTTACTACTGAAATTGCTCTAGAACCAAATTTTGCTATTCGGAAAATGTTTTTATTATCTGAAAAAAGGTCAGTAAATATGCGTGTCTCCAGAATCGCATGTGTTTATTGTAAACTGTCATTCCCTCGTGGGTTAACTCATCGTCGGGTTACATGGTTGCATCAATACAGCGCACATTATTAACACGTTTAGAGTAAACTGATGCCCAAACAGAAAAGGTAGATACCAGCATTAAACTATTACGTCAAATCGCCAAAGGTCGATACACAGAAAAGGTCGTTACCAGCAGTTAACTCACACGCCAAATCACCAAAGGTCGTACAGCCAACAGAAAAGGTTGATGCCGGTAGTAAACTGTTACGCCAAACCACCAAAGATCGTACAGCCAACAGAAAAGGTCGAAAGAGGCAGTAAACTCTCACGCCAAATCACCAAAGGTCGTACAGCCAACAGAAAAGGTCGAAAGAGGCAGTAAACTCTCACGCCAAATCACCAAAGGTCATACAGCCAACAGAAAAGGTTGATGCCGGTAGTAAACTGTTACGCCAAACCACCAAAGATCGTACAGTCAACAGAAAAGGTCGATACAGGCAGTAAGCTCTCACGCCAAACCACCAAATTAGATCAATACGGTCAACATAAAAGGTCAATTACCGGGAGTAAACTCTCACTCTAAATCACCAAAGCTCGATAGAGTCGGAGATGCGAGGCTAGTAAATGTAGGTATACATTACGGAGACGTTACAAGTTAAATGTGTGCATACACCTCCTGGAATTAATTCACCGTTTCGAGGGCTATTTTCAATTTTCGTGACCCTGATATGGACCGAAAGGGTTTGTTTGGAAATCTAATGTGGGTTTATCTAGGGGATGACAAAGTAATGGGTGATTCAGAGTTGTTTTTCCAGTTTTGGTGTATAATTTAGGAATATGAGAATGGAATTGAGCCCCTTTTAATATGACAAAGAAATAGGCCTACGGTATATGCTCCAAAGGACGATTCTCGGTTTGGAGAACGAAGTTCATCAATCTAAATGAGCATTATCCCTGCTTCGGACAAATTTGATTTTTTTTACATAATAAAGATTTGAATGTCTTCTTTTGAATAGTCATAATTTAATTTGGGTAATATTTCTAGATTTTTCGCAAAAAAATATTAGCGCAGTACACTGGTGAACTTCTTTCCCCAAATCGAGACTTGTATTTATATTGAATCGGTCTTTTTGAGCATTATCCCTGCTTCAGACCAATTTGTTATCTTTACATCTTGTAGATTTAAATGTCCTCATTTGAATATTCATAGTTTAATTTGGGTAATATTTCTATATTTTTCATGAAAAAAATTATTAGCCCAGGAGACTGTTCTCCAAACCGAGAATCGTCCTTTTAAAATTATAAAAATAAAAAAATAAAAAGTGAACCATCCTCGCAGAGTTGGGAATGAATCTCATCCGTGAATTACTGTGATAATGATGTAAATAACAATCTATGCAATTCTTTTTGCCGCTTCATTAGCTTTGGCACGTGCCCTAACATAAGTATCATCTGGATCATTCTCGTGAAGCTCTAAGTTTTTAGCTAGACCAGTCTCCCACTGGAATATAATAACAACAAAAATTAATTATCTTTCGATTAATATTATGTATTATTGTTTCCATGCTGTGATACTCGTTCTCTCATTGGTCAATTACAACTGGCTCTTCGGAATAGTAAATCTCAGTGATGCAATCATCATTTTTTTGTTTCATTACAACAATGACTCTTAATGTCCAAAAGTATAAAAAGACGATTCCATTTAGGAAAATAATGCAAAGTTATTTTCACGAATATATATAGATTATTTAATGGGAGGGATTGAATATGGGTTTTATTCCGAGGGACAATATGATATTGACCGAGGGGTAATATGATATTGACCGAGGGAGCGCAGCGACCGAGTGTCAATATCATATTGCTCAAGGTCAATATCATATTTTCCGAGGAAGAAAACCCATATTCAATCCCGACCAGAAATGACCTATTTATTCCATAATACATTCCTCTAAAATGTTACATTTGGATAATACTTTTATCAATTAGCCAAGGTTAAAAAATAACCGGGAAACCAAAAATAAGTTAATACGTCGTTCCAAAACGATTTTTCCCAGGGACAATACGATTGTTTCATGTAATACGCTCCAATACGATTTTTTCATGTAATACGATTCAATACGATTTTTATTCCTTCATATTTCCCTGGGAAACCAGAGTAGTATTATGGAATAAACCCCAATATAAATGAAAAATTTCGAAAAATGAAAAGTATACATATAAAACCATGAGTTTGGTGAAATAATGAATTATTACTCACCCAATCCAGAGAGTGTTGCGCTCTTCCTCTTTTCTTTTCAATCTCCCGTCTATGATTTTCTTCGGCCCTTTTCATTTTGTCCTCCAATTTTTGAGCAAGGCTTTGTTGGTTGGCCTTTTCCTTAAATTTGCGTTTGTGTATTGCCGTGGATCCTTGCATTTGAGTAGAGGGCTTTCTGGTGGCTGGTGGAGCCGGGGTTGGCCCGCCTGCACGCCTAGATGGTCGTGACTGTTGTATGTAGCGCTGTCTCGGCACATTTGGCGGGGTGGCTGCAGTTGATTGGCCTGTTGAACGGAGTTCCCCCGAGCCAGGAGGCGATGGTGTGCAGTTGCACATCGGGCGTTTCTGTTGAATGGCGATATTGGCTGGGCCTGATCCACGGCGCTGTGTTGGGCGTGATGTTGTCGGCCTGGACTCTCTCCGTGGGATGGCTGCAGTAAATTGCTGGTTGTTGCCTATTAAAGGGAGTTCCGCAGGGCAAATAGCTGATGGCGTGTAGTTGCACATTTGGTTGTCTTCAATGGCAATATTGGTTGGCACTGATCTGCGTCGCTGTGCAGGATGTGATATTGTCGGCCTTTGCTCTTTACGCGGGATGGTTGCAGTAAACTGGTCGTTGTCTATCAAAGGAAGTCTCACGGAGCCAGGAGGCGATGGAGTGCAGTTGGACATTCGGCGTTTTTCTTGGATAGCACAGGAGGGAGCGATATTAGTTTTCACTGGCTTTTGGCGCTGTGTATGATGTGATATTGTCGGCCTTGGCTCTTTACGCTGGATGGTTGCAGTAAACTGGTCGTTGTTTTTCAAAAGAAGTTCCACGGAGCCAGGAGGCGATGGCGGGCAGTTGCACATTCGGCGTTTTTCTTCGGTACCACAGGAGGAAGCGATATTACTTTTCTCTGGCCTTTGGCGCTGTGTATGATGTGATATTGTCGGCCTTGGCTCTTTACACGGAATGGTTGCAGTAAACTGGTCGTTGTCTATCAAAGGATGTCCCATAGAGCCAGGAGGCGATGGCGTGCAGTTGAACATGAGGCGTTTCTCTTGAATACCACATGAGGGAGCGATATCAGTGTTTGCTGGCCTTTGGCGCTGTGGTGGCCGTGCTGTTCTTGGTCTACCTCGCTGGGGAGCAGCAGTCAACTGGCTTTTGTTTATTGCAGGCAGTTCACAACTATTGTCCAGGGTGCCAGGGGGAGATAGTGAGCAGTCCAAAGGTGATGTTGTCCCGGAAGCTTTATCTTGAATGCCAAAGGAGGGAGTGGCATTAGTTTTCGCTGGCCTTGGGCGTTGTACTGGCCGTGCTATTGTTGGTCTACCTCGCTTGGGGGCAGCAGTCAGCTGGCTCTTGTTTATTGCAGGCAGTTCACAACTTGTATCCGGGGTGCCTGGGGGAGATGGTGAGCAGTCCAAAGGTGATGTTGTCCCGGAAGCTTTCATCAGAATGGCACGGGAAGGAGCGGCATTAGCTTTCCCTGGCCTTTGGGGTTGTGATGGCCGTGCTGTTGTTGGTCTAGCTCGCTGGGGAGTAGCAGTCAGTTGGCTCTTGTTTATTGCAGGCAGTTCACTACTATTGTCCAGGATGCCAGGGGGAGATGGTGAGCTGTCCAAAGGTGATGTTGTCCCGGAAGCTTTCATCAGAATGGCACGGGAGGGAGCGGCATTAGCTTTCCCTGGCCTTTGGGGCTGTGATGGCCGTGCTGTTGTTGGTCTACCTCGCTGGAGTGTAGCGGTGATTTGGGTTTTGCTTATTGCAAGTAATTCAAAACTATTGTCCAGGATGGAAGTAGGAGATGTCGAGCAGTGCCAAGGTGGGCGTTCGTCTTCAATCAATGATGGAGCAATATTCTTTGTAAGCCTATTATCACAATGTTTCCCCCCAAAGTGTACTTTCTTCTTATGGCACGGGTTGGGCTCTCTGAAACAGCTTGAATCATTAAGGGCTTTCAGAACATCATTAGCACCTTCACTGATCCACTCCATTTCGATATCCTTGGCCAACTTCTTCCTGAGATCGGCTATGAGTTTCTCCGTTTCATCTACAAACGGCTGTAACCTTTTCGTCACCTCCTCTTCTAGGGTCCTGTTTGATTGAGACTCCTCTCCTGAAATTATATTGATATTACATGATGGTCCAAAAAATCATTCACACTTTGACAACGTAAAATTGTCTTACGACAGGAAGATCTCCGAATTTCTTTCATTGAACTGTCATACAGATATGGAAGTTTTGTATGATATAAGTTTAATTTTGATATATCACTGAAAAGAGAGCGTGGGGTCAATAGTTTGTGATGTGCCCAATCCAAGCTCTTTGGTGTTGAATCGTTGAAGTTAATTGCAAAGGATCCGTTACCCTGTGTACCTAAAGATGCCCCCAAAGGTTTCATTGAATATAATGTGGAAATAGTTACTTTGATCAATTAAGAACACATCAAAAACAAAATTAGGTCATTGGGATTAAAACTAAGGTCATTTAGTGCATTTAAATTTGACTATGCAGATCATTCCAAATATCATGTTAGGGGTATGTTAGTCTTCAACCATGACGATTTTAAGTATGTTGACCATTCAATCAATCGATATATCAAAATATCATTAAAAAAGGACACAAACGGCAACATATTGAAAACACAAATCATAAAATAACCCCTAAAAACGTAATATATCAATGAATCTTAATAAAGGTGCTCGTATTGAAAACACAAAACCTTGATGGTATTCAACTCAAATATCAAAACTCTAGTTGTGACTCCCCAATATATGATATCTTTATTTGGGATTTTAAAAGAATAATTCAATTGAACCTAAAGGTATATAAAGTCAAATGATTGTTTTTTTAAATTGAAAAGGGTGTATGTAGGATAGTTTTTTCGTCAGTTTTAAACCAATCGTTTTGCTATCAAACAAGGGGAGATATTTTTAACCTATCCATTGTATAAGTTACATAATCATTATGCAGTAAAATATTTGAGAGTGACTTAGGATGAAAACTACACTCTTAAAAATGAATTACTTGTCAATGAGTATTTCCCAAGTATTTCCCAAGTATAAAAATTACTTAAAGTTAAATACTTAGTTTTACTTCATTTTACTTAGGTTTAACTAAATATTGTCATTTTGAGTTTTTTAATTGCTTAATTTGAGGGGTTAAGCAACACTACTTTTTACAACGTAAACCGCGAACGGGAAGGCGCACGCAGGTTTTTCTCAGGATGTGACGTCATATTGTTCTACTTATTTCCCGGTTTACGTGCATCAAAACGTGAAAATTCAAAGTCTAGGTAGGTCGTTCCGTAAAGGATTTTTCGTACTTTATCAAGTTCGATCGAAATAAATATGATATAGGTCGAATGCATGAATATGTTTGACACAGATCTGTGTATACATCGAGATCATTTGTGTCCAACAAATGAAAATATAACTTGAATGTTGAGGCGACCATTTCATAATCTGATGAGATTACATGCATGGCAATTACCAACATGCCAACACATCTAAATTATATTATACATATTGTGACACCATAGTAATAAAACTATGAATGCTTTTAAGACATTAAAGATGTTATTGGGTCCTGTTGTATGTTTTAAGATTCATGATGCCATAGAACACCGCCAGGCTGTGAAACATCTCCTTTGTTAAACACTTTCATCAAATTGTCAATAAAGTAATGTTTTTTTTATACTTTTTAAGTAGAAAATAAAACGAAACGCCCTTAAGAAAAAGAAAAAATCATTTTGAGGTTTGCGTTTACGTTACGTCTTAAGTGCTCAGCTTAAAGCACTTTTGTTCATAGTACGTAAACGGGAACGTAAAGGTTTACGTTTGCGGTTCACGTCATAAAAAATCGTCTTGCTTAACCTCTCTATTATGTAAATGAGTATTACAATGACTACAGTAAGTATTTCAATTTCTCTCCTTGCATTAGTTAATTCACCATAAATGAATTACCTTAAAATTATTTTAAAATTATTCAGTAGTTCAAGATTATTTAAGTAATTTTTGACTTAAAATGAATAGTACAATTTCTCAATATAAGGAAATCCAAGTAATAATTTTTAAGAGTGTATCTTACAAGCAGTGTCCCTAAATGGCTAAATGGATATTGATTCCGTCTCTCAGCAATATATCATTTTCGGAGCATCAAAAATAGATTGACTCTTTTGTTTCTTTTGGTGAGAACTATCTTATAAGCAGTGTCCCTTTAAAGGGCTACATGGATATCGATTTAGTCCCTCGGCAATATATCATCTTCAGGGGTAGGCATGCATGAAGAATCAAAAATAGATTGACCCATTCGTTTCATTAGGTGAGAACTTCCTTACAAGCAGTGTCCCTTTAAATGGGTATTAATGTAATTTGTTGAAAATATACTTATAAGATTCATATTACATAAAAATAATTCTGAAATTCCATTTTACCGTTTTCAATAAATTTCTAAGTCCTTATAGGTACACTAATGGGTACGGATCCTTTAAGTTTGTAATAACGTTCAACAAATAAAAAATGCACTTTATGTTTCGGGTTTAGCCTTCTAAGCATCGGCATCAAACGTGTGATGTAGAGAAGTTGACTGTTGAAGGGTGATACTTGGCCACGCTGGTTTGAGGATGCAAATGGACGTTGGATGGACATTGGCGCAGAAGCGAGCGGTTAACATTGATTCTGTTATCCATAGACAGATGAAGCAACATCGCACTACTCCGATGCTTCACTTGAATACCTCCACCATTACTTCCCTGAAGTTAGACTCATCTCTTATTGTATTGTATTGATCACACATGACCTGTACATCCACAAGACGAAACACCTACACTCTTAAAATGAATTACTTGAGTATTTCCCAAGTATTTCCCAAGTATAAAAATTACTTAAAGTTAAATACTTAGTTTTACTTCATTATACTTAGGTTTAACTTATATTGTCATTTTGAGTTTTTTAATTGCTTTATTATGTAAATGAGTATTACAATTACTACAGTAAGTATTTCAATTTCTCTCCTTGCATTGGTAAATTCACCATAAATGAATTACTTAAATACACATATCTTGGTATATTTGAAGTCCCAAAACGGCTTAGTTTCAGAAATATCCCAATTTTAAATTCAAAAATGACCGTTAGCTCCGCACCCTCCGCTCATTTGCGCCGCACCCAATATTTCCCACAGGCTCTGTCTGCATAGGGTGATGACGCTATTTCCATTATTCTACGCCATGTTCCTCTATTTGAAACTAACTTGGAAGAAAAATTTAGCTGATGATCTGTATAAACAATGGGTGCTCCACAGGATGGTGTGGAATAAGTCCCGAGAGTTGCCATGTACACCAGAGTTGCCATAGCCTGGTTTATATTTATTCAAATATCAAAGCATTGCGTCAATTATAAAGTATTTTAATTCGATGAAAACTAAAAAATATCGGAAACGACACTTCCCGTTCGCCATCTTTTATGCGAAGGTGACGGCCGTAACCTTCACGTGATACTGACCACTGAAGTTTAAACTTAAAACTCACCCATGATCAAATGATATGACGATCTGCTTCATATAACAGAACCTCTTTTTGTCTTTCTGTGTCTTTTATGGCTTTTATATAATTATTTTATTACGATCGGCTTCTTTTTTTCCGTGATTTGTTTATACTACATAACAATAGCAATGCCACTATAACAACACTATGGTTGAATCTGATTGTGACGTCAATCAGATTCTTAGAATTCATGATAGATTCAGATTTCATTATCATGACGTCATGTCGTGAGATCAAAATATTGTGACTTTGAAAACATGCATGAAACTTTTAATAATAACCACTGTGCAATGCATCTATTACTTGAAAAATTATTCTTTGAAGTTTACTAAGTGATTAAAAGTATACTCACCCATAATTAGGCAGGCTTTGGTAGAAATCTGACTTCAGAGTTCAGAGAAAAACACCAATATCATACGATTTCCACAATTCGCTGTCGAGATTCGTGTATCTGTTTACATAACAACAATTAGGAGAAATCATAGTGTGACGTCATTCAAATTCTCAGAAAAGACAATGCTATTATAATATGTCTTATGACGTCATATTGCTTTACAGTATTTCTGAGCTCACACCTACCAACATTGCTTTCTAGACCAATCAACCAATAAATCAATTAAAAAAATATTAAAGTATAAATAATACTAAATTTGGAGGAAATGCAGAATGTCACTTGACTTTTTGGCGATTTTGAAGTCATTTCTGTACTTCACAGCCCAAAATCAACTTCTTTTTTTTATTTCACACCACCTTCTAATTTGCCTAAAAAATATCGTTTATTGTTTATTGTTTCTCAAAAAAATCTCTCAAAATCAGGAAATGGTCAAGACCAGGGAGATTTTGTAGGGCATTCTAGGGGCGTAGCCAGCTCTCAGTCATTTTAATGTGATCGCCAAAAAATGTCGGTTTCCAGTCAGGGAGGGGGTGTGATTGTGGAAAAACAAGCCAAAATAAGAATTATTTTGAATTTTACAAAAATTGATGCAACTTCCTTCAAAACTGAGCTAGAAGCTTCCAATAAAAAGCATTTGAAAGATCCTATCTTCTTCTTCTATCCCGTGGTCCTATTTGTATTGGCGATTGCACACAATGACACCCCCCCCCCCCGGCTACGCCTATGCAATTCAGTCACAACAAATAACGAGTGATAGCTTGCACTTTCTCCGAGTGTAGGATACATGTATACGAAGTGGGGAATTACTCCTCCAGGGTTCAACGAAATTTTGCTTTCTAAAAGTTTTGAGAAGTTCTAAATTGTGTTCAGATGATTGTTGAAATGTGATTCCAGAGGTATCTGTGGTGTGGATTTGGGCGATGACATCTCGTGATCAAAGATCTCTATAACTTTATGAAATTATTCCGAAATTATTTAAAATATAAAAACACCATAAACATGCGTGCACTCGAGAAATATTTTAACAGAATCTATTTCCTTGAGGAATAAAGTTAATTACATTCTTAGCCCAGACAAAATTGTTCAATGGTCACTTTTACTTTAACTTTTTTTAATTTTCACTATTATCTGATTACATATTTGAAAACTACAGTAAAATTCTGACAAACAACAAATTATTTAAGGAACATCTCTTAATTTATTGATACATGTATTATCGGCGTTCAAAGTATGAGTGACGCAAATACACAATTCATCATTTTGCTTCATATTTGTTCAAAAATGGCGACAAGGCATGCATACTGACATGATATTCATTTGTGTTATTTCTGTTAAGATTCATGTAACTTATGTTTGTCATATGGCAAAGTCATGGCGTAGAATATGGAAATAACGTCACAACGCATGCGCGTAAATCGACATTTCATGGTCCAAAGATTTCAATGGAGAGCAGTCTTCATCAAAATTTAAAATCTTAATAACTTTTGAGCAAATCATTTATTTTTTTAGGATTCAACGGACCCTTGTTAGACCAACGAAGTGTTCATTTTGATATATAAAACAGCAAAATCCATCCACAAATCTTTCGGTCTTTTAATGATTTAATTTTCGGGATATTTTGCTAAAATCCCCCATTGGCCGCCATTATAAACTTTGAAAAAACCCAAATCCTCATCATTCCATATCATTCGTTAAGTGATCTAAACAACTCCAATCGCTTAGGATTCAACGGATTCTAAGAGATCAAACCTAATACAATATGTTGACAACCTCCGTTTCAATATTTGCCGCATAATCTTTCGGCCTTTTAGGTTATAAATTTGTCAATATTTTGATTTTCGACCATTAATGACGTACTTGGATCCGAGATTCATTGTCCCGGGATTCATGGCGCTATTTCCATTATTCTACGCCATGTACAGCAATCCATTTCACCCTTGGTATACGCAGCTAACGAAAATTGACCGGTACGGGTCAAAAGCTGGACCGGTACGGGTTAACGGTTTTATTTGAATTTAAAACAGCCATAACTTGCTCAATATTGACTTCCTCGTGTCTAATTTGAAATACTTGATGCCTCCCGATGCTTTTAAGTACCCCAATTTTTTACAGATTTTTAAACGGACCAAAACTCTCTAAATGCGCATTTATGCTCTTTTCTCTTGAGAACGACTGTCTCATTTTCACGATAACTTTTATTTAGTACTTCTAACATATAAGATCTATTTTTCCCCATCAAGGTATGATGTAAATGACATGCTATTTACATCTTGTGAGTTTCAATGACGCGCGTTTGATTTTATAAAAAAGGCCAAACTTTGTGACAAAGAATTTCCTCCTGCTTGCAGCGAGAAGACGGACCGGTTCGGGGCAATAACACACATGTATAAAGATTCCTCAATTATGTTAATGCTATGAGAGAAAAGAGCATAAATGCGCATTTAGAGAGTTTTGGTCCGTTTAAAAAGCTGTAAAAAATTGGGGTACTTAAAAGCATTTAAATTCAAATAAAACCGTTAACCCGTACCGGTCCAGCTTTTGACCCGTACCGGTCAATTTTCGTTAGCTGCGTATACCAAGGGTGCATTTGTTTGTAACGAAATTCCAGTTAGGGATCAATTGTCCACGAAAATTGTCATATGCGTGACCTACATGTAATTAAATTTGAAATAAGATTTTATTGCAGTGGAAATTCGAAATTGTACCAATTTAATTTCCAATGTTAAAAAGGAGCGAGTTCCATAATTACATTTCTGCACCCAGAAGTGCTGACTAAGGGGTCTTATCCCTCTACTAGCGTTGCTGAACATAAAGTAGCCTCGTATTCGCTGAAACTGTTTAAACCGATGGGTCCCCTTTACCAGAAGGACCTTACCATAGGTTCTTGGCCGATATAAAGATGGCGACACCAACAGAATCAAGCATTACCTTCTCATATAAATAAACACAGATCGATTACCATGGCCATATTCATTTAAAAATTATTTCTATCGACCTAAGCATATGGACCACCCCACCCTATGATGATCATATATCATCCTTTGGATTCAGCTCAAGCCAAGGCTCCCCCTACTCCATAGCAAATTTTGCTGATGATTAGAAGTCACTCAAATATCAAAACCCCAACTTGTTTTTGAGAAATAGACAATGAAATTCAGTTCATGTTTAATTGCGAAATGCACCAAGAGAAAAATTCTGTTTGAGAATGAATATCATCACTAGCAAAATTAATAGTATAAAATCACTCCTGAAAATGCAATCATATGAAATGCCATAAAAAGATTAAGGTATCGTGGTACTTAACAGGAAATGACAAAACTGGAAGTGACAAAACATGTCCCGGTGGCATTTTTACTTTTTAGACATTTTTGAACAAAGATAGCAGATATCTGTTTTGACCTCCAGTCAATTCAAATAGTTCCACATATCATTTACAGGACCAGAGGCCTCATTATCCGGTCGACGCACCGCAAATCGCAATCGCAACGTAAATATTTAGCGAATCGTACGCAAAACGATATTATGAGGTCATCTCAAAGGCACTCTAGCGCAAATTCATTGCCGTTTTGCGTCTTTAGCGCAAATTGCAGTTTTCTTATTACACGGTAGACGCATCGCTGTTTTCATTTCGCATCGCAAATACACTGCTAACCGCACGCAAATTGGTATTATGCAGTCATCGCACAGTTGCGTCCACGTAAATCAGTTGATTTTTATGTCGCAAACTCCACTTTATTTGCGGCATCCCTGACCCTGCCGCAATATAAATCGCAAACATATCATCAAGAATCTTGATAGTTTTCCTATTTAAATTAACATTATCGTTGTAGAAATCTAGGAAGTGCCCTTTGAGACATCCAACTAAAAATAGGTTGAAAAACATTAGAGACACAAATAACCAAAACTTATCAAAATCAAGTCTGAAAGTGCACGATTATGCTACCTTGGTTTTGTGAAATCTATAATAAATATCGCAATTCCATTTCGCAAATATCGTCTGCAAAAATTAAAATATTAGGGTTCGATCAAGCTGGAAAATGTGGCGCATATTATTCCAGGATGTTCACAATAGAAGAGGTTTACGCTTATTCAGAGACAGGAGTCAGCCGTCAGAGATGACTGACGATGAGATATTAAACATATATCGCATGCCAAGGCCACTCATTCTTGAGTTGATTAATATATTAGATGGGGATCTAGCGTCAAGAACAAGGAATCCTCAGGCAATTCCATGTCAGCTAAAAGTATTCATTTCATTACGATTTTATGCTACAGGTTGTATGCAAATGATAAATGGAGATATATTCGGGGTATCCCAACCTACTGTTTCGAACATTGTTGCTGAGGTATCGGCGGTTTTCTCTAGGTAGGCTATATCAGTCGGACTAATTACAAAGACACCGTGTCTTGTTTTCAAGATGGGCTGCCTTCCAGTGACAGATCTAGATTTTCGCAAGATATATATAGGTTATGTAGTGGGAGGGATTCAATATGGGTTTTATTATGATGGACAATATGATATTTACCGAGAGCCCGGAGGATCAGAGGGAAATACCAAATTGTCCCTCACAATATGTGAAATATCAAATTGTCATGAGGAATAAACCCATATTTAATCCCGACCAGTAAATTAGCTTTTTATTCCATGATATTCATAACTGTTTTCATAAAATCATTAGTTAGATTTTTCTATGAAAAAATGGTATATTTAATCAAGAAAATATGACTTAGCTTTATGATATTTTTAAATATAAAAAATTATTGTACATGTGTAACATAAACACATCAACATCAAAACATTCAGCAATACATAAGCATTTTTGTCTGTGTCAGAGCGATGATGATAAAACTGGAATTAGTTTTTCACATAAGAACATCATTTTAGCATGCTATATCGACCCAACTGATTGAAAGAGGAAGCTTTTTTTGGCAAAAATTTTCAATACGATTTTTTCTCAATATCAAAAATATTCCCGGTTATTCATCGGGAATTAGTAGTATCATGGGATAAATAGAGATTATCCTATATGAGGTTCAGGATATTGAACTATAGGATGATCTGTTTATCCCATACCAATCGTGGTCATTTTGTTCACGATGTTCAATTGGCCGGAGTTCAGAAAATGTCCAACAAACCGTAAGAATTCATTTAGAATAGCCTGATTTTCAGATATTCATCCACATTTATTTAATCCCAATATCATGAACCGACTATAGGATGATCTGTTTATCCCATACCAATCTTGGTCATTTTGTTCACGCTGTTCAATTGACCAGAGTTCAGAAAATGTCCAACCAACCGTAAGAATTCATTTAGAATAGCCTGATTTTCAGATATTCGGGATACGCTCATTTCCTTCCTTCAAACAGATCGCGATTGTCTGCCTTTTCTCCATTAACGTTTACAGTAATTATGCGCATGTTACAAAAATGAACCAATATGCGAACGGCGATTATGACGTCAGCGGGCAGATATACTATATTAAGAGGGACGTATAGCTATATCTGACCGCTGATGAAAATATATAGAGGTTATTTAATGGGAGGTTTTTGATACAGGGTATATCTGAGGGAAATACAATATATCAACCCGAGGGACCGTAGGGACCGAGGGTTGATATATTGTATTTACCGAGGGATATACCCTGTATCAAAAATCGAGCATCTAATAACTGATTTATTCTATACTTAGTAGATTGTGAGGAATAATAGCAAAGTCCCCTTGCTCAGTATCTACTCCCTGAATTTATGACGTCGTAGATCTGCTGAGCGGGAGATATATATATCTCCCGCTCACGTCACATATCAGTTATATTCCCGCATGTTATATACCTATAACACTACTAAGTATGGAATAAAAGTTTTTACAAACCAGCTTTATGTACCTATAACACGTCCAAGTATGGGATAAATATTTTTACATCCTTGAGATTTAAATGGATAAAACTAATTATACCATACTTGGGCGTGTTTCAGCGTGTTTCTGACCGGGCTAATATATTAAGTCAAGTATACACTAATGGGGCAAAAATCCCACTTGCCCCATTGAGTTCCAACTTTCCCATCGAATAACGACGGTGTTCCATGGGAACTTGATGACTTTGCCCCATTGAGTCCCCATCATGCCCAATCAAGCCCTACGGAGTCCCATCAAATCCCACCTTGGCCCATTGGAATACGTCGAATTTTGCCCCATCGAATCCCACCTGGTCCCACGCGGTACCTCATGTGACCTTATGGGACTCGATGAGGCAAGATGGGGCAAAATCGATAAATCTATTTTGAGCTCTAAGTTTAAATTTCCCGCGTTTCCAATTTATTTGCGATTAGCATACTATTGCGTCTGCGTTGCGTCTGCGTTTGCGTGAAGCGCGTAATACAACGCAAACCATGATTTGCGCTTGCGAATAATGTTGATTCGCAAGCGCAACGCAAATCGCAACGCTAATTTAGCGCTGACCGGATAATGAGGGCTCAGGACCACAATGTACATGGTCAGAATTGCCCTAAACATGATGCAAAACTTTAAAATGCCACATTAACCTGCCTAAAGACATTCTGGATATATCAAACTGCTTAAAGTATTATGTAATAAATGTAAATGACTAGATTTGTATATAGTGTACTTATAGTGCGAAGTGTAGTGCATTTACATGTGTAGTGTAGTTTTGTGTGACTATTGTGATTACCGGAATCTCGTGGTTTGCCTCGTCAAGTCATCATTGGTCCAAGGGTATTTCACTTCTTTCCAATTGAATTTAATAATAAATGAAGTCTTTTGAATGAAGGATGTCATGTCGTCACAGGCAATGCGAAATCAAATGTCACTTATCTGTGAAATAAAACGATAGAATTTCGTGATTCATTGGAAGGCTCCTTTTTCTTCTATCAAACCGGAAGTTGCTTTATTTTTATTTTGCACGTGTGTTTGTTTCATTTTTGAACGCTTGTTATTTAAAATGGGGAGGAGAAATCGGAACAAGAAACAGCAGGATATGAAGAGGAAAGACAGAGGAGATGATCGAGATAAAGATACCAAGCGACAGAGACTTGATGATGCTAAGGCCGATTCTATTCAAACTCAGGTATTTTTTCCACATGCTATCTATTGCAAGACTAACGCCTGGTGTAACCGTCACCATGTTATTCGGTGTTTTTTAAGTAGCGCAAGGATCCTGCCATGACCGTGGCAGTGTTATTTTGTAAGCCTGGTATAACCGTGACAACGCTGTATTATATTGCAAGGCCTGTCATGACCATGAGTTACCATATTCTATGGCCACTGAGTGTGGCCATACAATATAAATAAGACACTCTTTGTTGTTTTGAATTTGCCTTAAATTGCCGAGCCGTCTTATTTTTATTGATGTAAACATAATAAACTCACCTTCATTGATCTTTACACGTAGTCCTATTTCATAAATTGGTCTACTTCGCAGGATATTTATTCACAAAATAAAACTGAAGGAAATTTTTACAACAAGCGGCCATCTTGACTAAATCGCTATAGCGGAAAAAAGGCATGCTTTCAAAATGGCAAACGAGACGACGTCTATTTTAAATGAAAACGTTCAATATCTCATCAATAAGATAAGCCGTTATCATTTCAATTCATGAAATATTAACAAAATGATTTTTAGAATATTACATAAATTCATTGAACGCCGGCTTAAGATTTTACAATAGTTCACGGTGTTCCAGATGGAAACACTTCTAGCCAAGAATTGGCTAGAGACTCGAGTAAACCATGAGTGTTATCGTGGAAGCCTGGCGCAGCCGTAGCCTTAACGTTTAATTTAAGAATTTTTTATTATTGTTTGTAAAGCGATTTGTTTACTATCCACTTTTAAATATTCGTATATTTGTATATTTTACCAGAGACATTATATGTCTCTGTCTTTATGAATGTTGACCCAAGCTGCCCATGACCGTGATAATGTTAAGGTTCAGCTGGAAAGTAACATTTTGGTAAAAAATTGCTATACCTGCACATGTTATTTTCTGGTACAAAATTAAGTATGAAGGCATGTGTTTATTTCCTTGCTTTTTTCAGGAAAGTATCATTACACTGTCTACTTTTAGTAAACCTGGAAACAGGTCAATTGTAGCTCCTGTGTTGTCTGGAAACTTTGAAAGAAAATTTGGAAAAACAGAAAGTGTGAAATATCAGAGTTTCCTGGAGTTCCCATTGAACTCCTACTAGATATTCTTAAAGAAGACAATGCAATGATACTTTCCTGAAAAAAGCAAGGCAATTGACAAATGTCTTCATACTTTATTTTGTACCAGAAAATAACATGTGCTGGTATAGCAATTTTTTACCAAAATGTTACTTTCCAGCTGTACCTTAAAGCCCCGTATGACCGTGACAATGGTTGCAAGGCCTGTCATGACCGTGGTAATGTTAAAGCCTAATATGACCGTGACAATGCTTATAAGGCCTGTCATGACCGTGGTAATGTTAAAGCCTGATATGACCGTTACAATGCTTGCAAGGCCTGTCATAACCGTGACAATGCTATATTATATTGCAAGGCCTGTCATGACCGTGGTAATGTTAAAGCCTCGTATGACCGTGACAATAGTTCCAAGGCCTCTCATGACCGTGGTTGTATTTAAAGTAGCATGAGAACACTGTAATGACAATTTTTCTTCGTGTTTAACTACCTTAAATATGTAAATAAAGACTACTATTTTTAAAAATGTGTATTAATTTCACAACGAAAACCTAATTTTTACTCATAAATAATTTGCGAACAAACTATATCTCTACTCTCATTCAAAGAGCTTCGATTCGAAAGCATATACTTTCTATAATCACTACGGGCAAATTATTGATATGACGCGCCATCCGCTAGGTGCGCTGATCACGATCGCACTGGACGAAATGTTGCATCTCCAGGTGCAGAATTATTATGTTACCGTCAATGGAGAAAGATTGAGACCTTTTATTTGGAGAACGTGAACAGCTGTACTTATCTGGTTCTTATACGTCCGTGCGTGTGTAAAAGTCGTATGTTTAAAATGTACTTCCCAGTTTGCTACATTTTGCTACATTTGGTCAAGTCATTAAAACGAACGATTTGATAGTCCAAGGACGTCTATGGATAGTCATACTTTCACCCTTGGTTCATTTTTTTCATTTATAAATAAAATTAATTTAAATTCACATATTCAAAAACTAGAAACTCTAAATCGCAATCGTATCGTTTTAGATTTTTAAAATAATGCTTTACTTTTGAAATACGACTGTGTAAACACAAACGTTGGTCAATATTTACGCGTGAGCTTCGTCTGATTTCACTTGAGAAAAGCGTTGCCAATGCGTAATGTTGATGCACCCACTACTCAGTACATTTAAATCATAGAATTATAAAATAAAGACCCTCTAATCTACATATTAATATGATCATGAATCTGAAATCTATTTAAAAATCCATTCACATTAAGTTATTGAATTGTCCGTCTAAAGTTTACGCTATACACTGAACGGTTCAATCATCAAAAGTTTATTTCTGACTGCCAGCGCAGTTCATTCCTCGATATTTAGACATAAGAAAACATAACTTACACTCATAGTATGGATGTGAATTTAATTACTTTAATACTTACATTCATAATGATTACTGTCGTGAAATTATTTTCGGAATACGTCCAAGAACAGTGGTGTAAAACGGCTTCTCCTGCGACCAACCTAAACATGTCTGTTTGACGCAACAATTTTGCACTCACGATGTTTTCAAGGTTATTTACAGAAAGATGACGAAAACATTTGACACCATAGCAACTTATAATTTAGATAAACATGCAGTAGAGACCCCCTAGTACCACCATTGAAAAAATCAGAAAAATCTGTTAATTTTAAGCAATTCTATTCTGCTCACCAAGAAAGCGGGTTTTACAAGAAGTATAGACCGGGAGCGCGTGAACACCTAGCGGTAGGTTTTAGAGTGAAAAGCATAAGACGAAATTGGCGCGTCATATCAATAATTTGCCCGTAGTGAATGATCAATTAATAAGATTTATCCATAAAAAATACCAACAGCAATGGGCGAAACATGAAGGTCATTAATGTCATATACAGGTTGCGGTCACGCCAGGCTTACACGATTACACTACCACGGTCATGGCAGGCATTTTAATATAATACAGCATTGTCGCGGTTATACCAGGCTTTCACGATAACATTACCACGGTCATGGCAGGATCCTTGCGCTACTTAAAAAACACCGAATAACATGGTGACGGTTACGCCAGGCGTTAGTCTTGCAACAGATAGGGTCTCATTTTTTCTTGGAATTTCCAACATCAATTTGAAGTCCATGGTTCAAACTATATTTTACCCTCAGAGCATAACCAATAATGAATGGTCTATATACAGCCACGACCACGCTCTATCAATCTGCTTCGAGGAATCTATGTTTATGTATTGTGTTGTATCATGATATCACACCTGGGAGTGGCGAAAATAACAGCAAGTTTGGTTATTTTCATTGATCTAAATCCCCAATTTTTTAACAAGGTTTTCTTTTTTATGTTTGAATCGGAGTAAATAATGATAGGCCATTCAATATGGTGAATTCTACACTCGTTGGAAAACAGCAATTGTCAGACCCTCAGTGCCAGTTGCCTACATGGATGATGTTGCATCCCTGTTCTCAGTTCCAAAAGCATTCATAACTATGTTTTGAGTATTTTTAATACCGGTATGTTGTAATTGTTTGTTATTCAATAATAATTAAATTTTTTATTTATGTACTTGTAGGAGCCTTGGGGTTACAAGATGACAGACAAAAATAACAAAATGTTTGAAACATTCTACAAGGTAAGAAGGTGTCAAAAGGATAGTTTTTAGTCTGTATTATTTGACACAGTGCCCATACAACTCACTGTAACATAATTGGGTAAAGTAAAACTAACTTTGAAAGACTTTATAAAAGATGAACTCCCAGTAAATTTTGTATGCAACTTTATTATGTGGTTTAGTAGACTCATAGTATTGTAGCTAGATTAAAGTTAAGTCACATTTGTCATCTGTCTACCCTTCTCAAGAAAGTGTAGGTCCTCATGGCTTTAAAGCAACTGGATCATTTGTCAACTTGTGATTTTGTAAGAAGCATAGTCTTGCACCCACATGAAAATGAGACAAATACAAACAAAGCAAATGGGAATTTGAGAAAAATCCATGAGACAAATACAAAGAAAAAAAATCCATGAGAATCCCAAATTAACCTTGCTTAACATGTTGCTTTTCAGATGCAGAATATTATACCTGAAGATGAATGGGAAACTTTTATGGCGACAATGAGAGAGCCCCTTCCTATTACATTTAGAGCAACTGGGTTTAAGAGGTTAGTACAATTATGGCAGCAATGAGAGAGCCCCTTCCTATTACATATTGAGCAACAGGGTTTAAGAGGTTAGTACAATTATGGCAGCAATGAGAGAGCCCCTTCCTATTACATTTAGAGCAACAGGTCTAAGAGGTGAGTACAATTATGGCAACAATGAGAGAGCCCCTTCCTATTACATTTAGAGCAACAGGGTTCAAGAGGTTAGTACAGTTATGGCAGCAATGAGAGAGCCCCTTCCTATTACATTTAGAGCAACAGGGTTCAAGAGGTTAGTACAGTTATGGCAACAATGAGAGAGTCCCTTCCTATTACATTTAGAGCAACAGGGTTCAAGAGGTTATTACAGTTATGGCAACAATGAGAGAGCCCCTTCCTATTACATTTAGAGGAACAGGGTTCAAGAGGTTAGTACAGTTATGGCAACAATGAGAGAGCCCCTTCCTATTACATTTAGAGGAACAGGGTTTAAGAGGTTAGCGAAACAATTATTTTTGAAAATATATTGACGAAGTCCTTCAAATTTTTTACAAGTATAGTCATTATGTCACCACCAAAAAGTGGTGACATATTGTTATGATCTCTGTTTTATTTTGATGGCGATTGGTGGTTGGTGATCAGCATCTGTAACAAATTCTCACAACTTCTGATAACTTAACAAATTATCTACATGTTTTTAGAAGTTCAAATCTGACTTTATATTTAAGATTTGGCCTTCAATGACCTTTTCAAGGTAAAAAAGTTCAAAAAGGTCTTTTTTCAACTTGCTTTAAATTGACCAATTTTTTCCAAACTCATCTACAAGGTATCAAAAGTTCAAATCTGACTTCAGATTTGAGAACCTTGAATGACCTTCTCCGGGTCAAAAAGGTCTTTTTCAACTTGCTTCTAATTGACCTTTTTTCCAAATTATCTACAAGTTCTCAACAGTTCAAATCTGAAAAAAAGATTTGACCTTCAAAAAGGTCTTATTCATCTAGCTTCAAATTGACCAATTTTTTTCAAAATCATCTACAAGTTCTCAGACGTTCAAATCTGACTTTAAGTTTGAGATTTCACCTTGAATGATTTGAGATTTCACCTTCTCAGAGTCAAAAAAGGTCTTTTTCAACTTGCTTCAAATTGACCAAATTTTCAAAATCATCTCTAAGTTCTCAGAGATTCAAATCTGACTTAAGATTGAACTCATAATATTGTGAGCAACTAGGTGGTGACATTTTGTCATGTTAATGCCTAATCTAAACCTAATAAATGACACAATCTTCAATATGAGTACTTGAGGAATCTCTGGATATAATTTTATATGGATATATGCGCTAAGAAGATCAAATTAGATGGAGAAAGTTTGACACTAACGTATGAAAGGTTAGATATTTAGTAGTTGCCATTTTACTTTGACCCATATAGTAACCCCTGTGTACAACATTCAACAAACTTAGGGATTATAGTTGATCTACTTTTTGAACTCTCCAACTGTGACTTACTCATATCTTGTTTTGTTTATAAACAAGGCTTAAAAATGAGCACTCCTATGGATGTACAGCATAGCTCTATTACACTTGACAATACTGCAAATCAGTCTTGGGGTAGCCAATTTAGTGGTCTGGTGTCCCCATACCAGATACCTTCAACTGCTAATATCACAACTACAGTCACCAACTCACAGGCATCAAGCTCATCCATGACCAATCCAATCATGTCTACAAGTACTCCGTTCCAACCACGCCAACCGTTTAACCTTAGGGCTCCAACATTCATTCCTGCTACACCTATGCCTACTCAGCGAGCCCCAGGTTATATTGTAGTGAGGGAATCAACACCAATCACCCTTAATCCGCAGGGCCAGCCCCCACCACAACAACATGACCAATCACTGACGATGCAACATGATGACCCAAATAGAAGCTTAACCATGAGGGATCTTACTAACCTACAACAGCACTTTGATAATCAGTTTCAAACACATATGGTGAACGTGGAAAAACTGATTAATGCCACCGTACAGCCAATCAACAACAAATTGTCATCTTTAGAAACTCAAAATGAATTACTTAAGAAAGATGTGGCCAGCCTCCAAGTTGAAATCAAAGATCTCCGTTATGCCTCCAATCATAATGCCCAATATAGTAGGCGTACCACAATCCGTGTTCTAGGCATTGCTGAAAATGATGGTGAGAATTGCGCGGAAAAAGTGGTACAAGCTCTCGTGCAGCACAAAGTTCACGAAGACCTCAAAGCTACAGATGTGGAAATAGCACACAGGGTTGGACGTATCACAAATGGAAACAACTCAAAACCCAGGCATATCATTGTTCGCTTGAAGTTCCGTGGTACCAAAGATATTATCATGAGAAACAAGAAGAACCTTAAAGGGTCTAACATATTAGTATTTGAGGACTTAAGCCCCCTCAACAGAGAACTTCTCGACTTCATTAAGAAATCACCTGATGTAGAATCTGCATGGAGCACGAATGGCAAAATCATTGGTAAGCTGAAAAGTGGTTCTATCCAACGATTCCAAATCAGTGACATGGGTCTTTAAGACTCAGAACAATGCATTTTCCAGATACAAACCTCCATCTTAATACTTGCATCAAGTGTAAGTATGATTGATGCTATTGACTTTCCATTATTTTGAACATTTTATTCTTATTCAGAATTAGTCCTTCTATCATATGTTAACAAATAATTGTGTAACATAATTTTGATTATATCTACATTTCAATAATACAAATTCGGCAAAATTCTTGTTTATGTGCAACATACTGGTAGTACATAGCCACTTTTGCTCATAAATTCGAGTTTACCAGGTTCACATGTTTATTACTGATTAAACTCTTGAGATGGAACTCTTAATTAAGTAAATTGAATGTTGATTTATCAATTTTCTTTTACCAGTGTATATAACAAGTTAATTATCAAAAAAGCTAGCAAGGGTATATTCAATGCTTTTCTAGCATTTCTGTAATACTTCAATGGGCTTTTTATAGACTGATATTGTTTGTTGTAAATAATTAAGCTGGTGAGTATTATACTTAGACCACTCATTGGATTTCTGATATGGCAATTAGCCAATGTAAATATTATTGCAGTGCTGTGATGACCAATTCATCATGAAATTTTAATTTTGTAGTGTGCATTTGACTGTATATCTGGCTGTTTTTGGAAACTAAACATGAACCACACCTATTTGCTCCATCATTTTAATGTTTAATTTCTATCAGTGACTTTCATTTGGGAAGTCTCTCTGGTATAATTCAGCCACCTTCAAATAAGTTGTTCATTACTCCCTAGGTAAACCCCCTCAAATATACATATTGTATGTAGCTATAATTTCCTGGAGTGTTGGGTACATGTAGTTCAATGAAAGTGCTTTTATTTTGAGATGTGCAGATGACTGTATGTCTGTATGAATTCTTTCTAGGGTAACACTGCCATCTATATATAAACTTAATGTGATACCTTCTTATGAATGACAACCTGAAAGTAGAAACATTGAGTAGGGAATCTGACATACAGTTGTGTCTCGCATAATGTCTTCATTCTTTGATATATATCTTTGGTATATTACCTATAAATACAGGTACACATCACAACTTCAGGTCAACCCTTATTTAAATGTACATGATGTATTTTGATTAGGATCCTCTTTTGAAAGTACAACTGAGGATTAAATTTGAAATGATCTGTTGAAAATATGCATACAGTATATATCAATCCATTTTAATGAAGCACTGCTTTCTATAAATTTATGTTTTCTCTTCAACTTAAAACAACATTAGGAAGAATGTTGTCCTGCTATCAAGATTATTGAGGCAGGTAGTTTGTTATAATTATTTTTGTGTTTTATTTTTATCCACCACTTTGTCACAAGCGCAACTTATATGTTCTTAATATATAGCTTATTAAAGTTATTTTGTTTTGGTTCTTACATTCACTGGTATGCTTATATGTCACTTTAACAGAGCCACAAATGTTGTTGCTCCTTACATCTTACCTAGTTCTGTGTTCACAGAACAGCATGTCTCAATTCACATTGAGATTAACATACTATAGGGGATCTGCCAAGCATGTGCTCATTTACTTACTAGATGGGGGATAACATAATTACCCCGGTGCCATGCCCATGGTCTGAAATGCCATTTTACATAGTGAATGATCATAATGATTTTATTGAGGCAGCTCCAAATGGAAATATACTTATACATTTCGAGAATAAACTTTTCAATCCACTTGACATGCGAGGGGAAATGATTGATGCTCCTGGATTCGATGTGACTACCAATGAAATTATGGCAAAGAGCGAATATGTAACCTTAACTGAACTGAACAATAATTTGAATGCTAACAACAATGTTGATATGGCTATAGTCCATTGTAATATTCGAAGTATGCCGTCAAATCAATGGAAATTAGTCAATCTTTTGTCATCACTTGATAAGGGAGCATCGATTGTTGGCCTTTCTGAAACATGGCTTTATGAGGATCAAGAATCACAATATTCAAAACTAATGAATTTCAAAGGTTATTTTAAATCTCGATCAACTAGAGGGGGTGGTGTTGGTTTCTATATCAAGGATACTATTAACGTTAAAGAAAGACCAGATCTTCAATTTAATCATTTAGGATGCGATGTTTTGACAATTGAGGTTATTGTAAGCAATGGCAAAAACATACTCTTAACCTGTATATATAAGCCTCCTAATGTAGATATCGAAGAATTTAATAATAGTCTAGAAGTCTATTTTAATAATTTATCCAGAGAAAACAAAACAAACTATGTAATGGGTGATTTTAATATTGATTTATTTAAGACCAATCAGCATGAGCCAACTGAAAATTTCTACAACATCATGACATCTTATAATTTAATACCACTTATTTACAAAGCAACCAGGGTGACTTCAAGTACAGCAACATTAATTGACAACATTTTTACAAATGATATCAAAAATGGATTATGTGGAATAATTTTTAATGACATTTCAGATCACTTCCCTATATTTGCTACTTTTAATAAACCGATTCATCAGATAAAAGTAATTAACAAATCAATTAGAAAATACTCTGACAATAATCTCACTACTTTCCAAGAAAAATTAGCAAAAGAATCATGGGCAGATATTTTGAATAGTGACAACGCAAATACTTCTTACAATTTATTTGAAAACCGCCTTAAAGAAATTTATGATGAAAGTTTCCCAATAAAAACAATATCTGTTAAATTATATAATAATAATGAAAAACCTTGGATTACAACAGCTATACTTGTATCTGTAAGACAAAAAAGCAAATTATATAAGAAATATCTTCGTTTACCGACAAATCAAAATAAGGCAAATTATAAAGTCTACTCAAAAATGCTAAAAACAATCATAAGATCAGCACATAAACGTTATTTTAGTAGAAAATTTGAGGAAAATCAAGGAAACATTAAGGCTAATTGGGAAATTATTAATGAAATTCTCCAAAGAAAAAATAAAAACCACAATATCCCAGACTCTTTTTTCCATAACAATTCTGAAATAAGTAATAAACTTGACATTGCTAACCAATTTAACTCCTTCTTTTCAAGGGTAGGTGAAACCCTAGCAGCTCAAATTCCTTCTACAAATAAAAGTCCTTTAGACTACATGAAAAATCTTGGCAGACAAGCTTCAACTTTATTTTTGAATCCAATTGACTCTAATGAGTTAGACATGGAAATATCTAAATTAAAAAACTCTGCGGCCGGTTTTGATGATTTCAAACCTTCCATAATTAAGCATTGTGGTAAGGCATTCCAATTACCATTATTACACATTTTCAATTTATCTCTAACAAATGGTATTTTTCCTGACAAATTAAAAATTGCAAAAATAATTCCAATTCATAAAAAGGAGGACAGTCAACTTTTTACAAATTATCGACCTATTTCGATTTTACCAGTCTTCTCCAAATTAATTGAAAAACTAATGCATCATCGCCTGACTTCCTTTCTCGACAAAACAGAAATTTTGTATCTTTATCAATTTGGTTTTCGAGAAAAAAAGTCAACATTCATGGCTGTACTCACATTTGTTGAAAAAATTAGACATTCTATAGATAAAGGTGAATTCTCTATAGGGTTATTTCTTGACTTCTCTAAAGCATTCGATACTATAGACCACAATATTCTCTTTCAAAAGCTTGAGTTTTATGGGATACGTGGTGTTGCACTGGAATGGGTCAAAAGTTACTTTTCTAATAGAATCCAAAAAACCTGTTACAAAGACACTATTTCAGATTCTGAGATAATTACATGTGGAATTCCACAAGGCTCTGTACTAGGTCCCTTGTTTTTTATCATATATATCAATGACATTTACTTATCCTCTCCACGATTATTTTTTGTGCTATTTGCAGATGATACTAATCTGTTAATACAAGGAAAAAATCTTAATGAAATTACAAATGCTTTGAATGCTGAACTGAAACTAATCGAGGAATGGATAGCCACAAATAAACTTTCATTAAATGCTAAGAAAACTAAATATATTATATTTTCTTCAAGACAAAAGCATTATAATAAAAATGAAATAAATATCACTATGAATGACAAAGTACTTGAACAGGTGTCACATATAAACTTTTTAGGAATCATAATTGATCAAAATTTAACCTGGAAAAATCACATAACATCCGTAAACATGAAAATATCAAGAACCATTGGTATATTATACAAAGTGAAGCATTTATTAAATGTCAAAAGCCTACTTAGTATATATTATTCTTTGATTTATTCATACCTTATCTATGGAAATATAGTATGGGGTGAAGCAGGCTGTACATTACTAAATACCCTTCATCTCTCACAGAAAAAATTTGTAAGAATTGCAACAAATAGTGATTTTAGAGCTCACTCCCTACCTCTTTTTCATGACTTAAAAATATTGAACATATTTGAAATAAATAAGCAGCAGAGATATATTTTTATGTTTAAATGGATCAACGACAAGGATAATTACAAACAAATATTCCCATCTTTTTTCAAAACAGTTGAGAATAGACACAATTACAACACAAGAAATAAGAAATCTTATGACAAGCCAAAAACCCGCACTAACTATGGAAAATCAATGTTAGCGTATTCTATACCTGATATTTGGAACCAACTACCCCCGCACATTCAATCCATCAAAAGTACCATTTTCATGAAAAAACAAACCAAGAAATATTTATTGCAACTTTAATTCCTTCCTTGGGCAATTTGATGGCACATATTATATTTTTTTGTCGAGGGCATGCCACGGCAGATCCCCAAACTGCATAATGTAACATACTTGTATTTTACTCACTCCATCTGTGGGAATATACACAAATTTTGTGTCACCCACTTCATTGTTAACTATTGTATGTATTATATGAAATAAATAAATAAATAAATAAAAAATCTTTTTAAATTGTCAAGTGAAATTGTTTAAACAATCACATTTTGCCATTGTAGTTTAATATGTGATTATTGTATTTATATTACAGTGAGGTGCAGGAACTAAGATCATTAAGAGTGACTTCTTCAGTAATATGGTCATGTGACATGGTTTAACCAATCACATTTTGCCATTCTAGTTTAATATGTGATAATTTTATTTATATTACAGTGAGGTGCAGGAACTAAGATCATTAAGAGTGACTTCTTCAGTAATATGGTCATGTGACATGGTTTAACCAATCACATTTTGCCATTCTAGTTTAATATGTGATAATTTTATTTAGATTACAGTGAGGTGCAGGAACTAAGATCATTAAGAGTGACTTCTTCAGTAATGTGGTCATGTGACATGGTTTAACCAATCACATTTTGCCATTCTAGTTTAATATGTGATAATTTTATTTATATTACAGTGAGGTGCAGGAACTAAGATCATTAAGAGTGACTTCTTCAGTAATACGATCATGTGACATGGTTTAACCAATCACATTCTGCCATTCTAGTTTAATATGTGATAATTGTATTTATATTACAGTGAGGTGCAGGAACTAAGATCATTAAGAGTGACCTCTTCAGTAATATGGTCATGTGACATGGTTTAACCAATCACATTCTGCCATTCTAGTTTTATATGTAATAATTGTATTTATATAACAGTGAGGTGCAGGAACTATTAAAGATTATAAAGAGTGACTTCTTCAGCAATATGGTTGATATTGAAATTGAAGGCAAGAAAGTTGACCCTCCATCTACGTTGCCATGGTAACTTCATTTATTACTTGATAATTTAAACTTTCTATGTATGATTCATCATGTATTCGAGATATATGCACAATTTGTGTCACCCATTTATTTCCATGTTTCAATGTATAGCTTAATGAATTAATAAAAAATGAATAAAATAAAAATAATTATAGCCACATTGCCTTAAAATGTCTCAAAATATTATCAAATTACAATTTGTGATCTTTACATGATTTTTCAGTTCATTGAAGAGACACCCTTAAACTTGTAATACCAGTCTCAGATATAACTTAATTTGAATCTTCAAGAAGCAAAATTTGAAAAAATGCTAATTTTCCATATTTTATTCTTAAAGAAAGAAAAAGATGTTCCATAATTTATTATGTTCACCAAAGAAATAACTTCTTAAAAATATATCATAAAATCTCTTTAAAGGTACCCTGATGGTTGTGGCTGGCAGATTAATTTGACAAAACAGATGGTTCGCAAATCCCCACCATTGGAGAAACTGCACAAATTCCTCATATCAGAGACGGAAAGTGTAAGTGGTATGATTGGTTTTTCGAATCCTTATACTCTCCTGTAAACGTTGTTGATTTAATAAACAGTAAAATCTCTAAAGTAGGACACATCTGATAGTGTGAAACAAATGTAATTCGATATCTTTCACAGACTCAGGACCAATTGATTCAATGTTGAATTAGCCTGTATAAGTTGAACAACTCTGAGGCTGAACTCTTATTAGATGTACCAAAGGTTTTCCACTTTCATAGGTTTTACTGTACTTTATAACCACTTTCTGAACTATTATACCGACAAGCCCCAACATCCCAGTATTATTTGATAAAACTGGCATGCGCTGTCAAATGCAAACAAATTCTTAGTGTATTTTCTATTATTTCAGGGTAACATCAGTCGCCAGGAGGCTGTCAGTATGATTCCTCCTTTGCTGATGGACATAAAACCCCACCATAAGGTACAATATAATATAATAAAATGATATTTTTCAAATATAACCCTTTCTCTGTATCCTTCCACCCTCCCTTAACCCCCTCCCCTTTTTAACCGCTCCTTCAATTTTAAGAAAAACAGAACCTCAGTCTTTTAATTGATTTTGATTGTGACAGTCTCCAACTTATTGTCGACGTTAGCCGGTACGGTGTTCGGCGTTTGATCTCAGGCAGTCTGTGTCTTTTATAAATGGCATCTGTAACAAATGGCAGGTGGTGACATTTTGCATGTTATCGCCCTGTGTGGTCATATCCTTTAATTTGGGGTCCATGCTGGTAATTTACACCATAAGTCCAAGCTCATACTTCACCATCTCAGTCCAACTAATGGGACCAGTGATCTCCCCAGCATTAAAGCAAGTGGGAGCAGCACCCACCTGAGGTTTTGAAAACAGGCTTGCACCCACTTGAAAATCCATTTGCACCCACTTGAAAATGAGAAAAAATCATGAAAAATTGACATATTTTGACCAATTTTGGTCTGAATTGTTAAAATGAGAATTTTGCACCCACTTGAGAAAATAATCTTGTGGAGATCACTGGGGACTGTTCTTTATCTTTATTTCTGGTATGAATTGATTGATAATAATGCAACTCTTTTGTAGTACATTGTTATCTTCATGTTACCCTTTAGGTATTGGATATGTGTGCTGCGCCTGGGTCCAAGACAGCACAGCTGATCGAATATCTACATGCAGATGAATCGATTAAACTACCAGGTATAATATTATTTTAAGCTTATTATCCACTCAGAAAGAAAATAGTAATATAATATTTTTTTTAGAATTCTAACTTTTATTTAATCTTGAGCTGCGAGCTTATTGTCCAATCAAATATTTGTTCTATTAAGCAATTTAAAGTTAACAAGATTTTCATGGAATACCTAGGGTGTAATAATCATTTGAGCATTTGATGGGGTTTATAATTTGTCAGAATTTGTGAAACATTTGTATCTTCTTTTATAGATGTCACTAGTTAATGATGCTGAATGTACACTATTGCCATCGTGCTTGAGATTTCAGCATTATGGATTTCAGTTTTAGGGATGTTGAGTTAGCAATGGTTTGAAGAACATACAAAAAGTATTAAGCTACTGTCCCCTCAGAACTAGTTTCTCCGACCCTTTAGAGTCTGTACTTGCCCAAGGTTGTTTTTCTTTCACACAGGGGGGAGATCTCCCAAAGTTCAGCCTTCGTATTCGGGCACGAGGTACCCATGTGATAGATCAATATTAGGCTTATAGGACCATATAGGAATCCAACTGGCAGTTGTCCGCTATTTTGAATATCATATGATAGAGTGAGCTACTCACTTCTTCTGACTTTCACAGGTTTTATTGTATGTTTTTATTTGCATAAATCTCAGTTGTTCCACTTGCACAAGTTTTACTGTATGTCGTACCACATAAATCTCAAGGTTTTTCCACTGCACTGGCATAGGTTTTACTGTATTTCGGAATTTGCATAAACACTAAATTGATTGTTGGAATTCAGTAAATATAGTTGAAGTTTGTTTATAGTCACCCATACCCTACTTCAGCTAGGCAAAGTTGAAGGTCAAGTGAACTCTTTGGGAAATTTTATCTCAACAAGTTTGTCTGACATTTGCAATGAACTTCAATATTAGATTATTACCCTTGACCAGAGATTCACTTTATCTGAACTCTTAAATCAAGATATTCCTTTTGAGGCACTACGCCAAGTCACATTTTTTAAGTAGATGATTTATTCTATACATGTTCTCTTTATCATTTCATAGCTTTAACCCTAACCCCTATGTCTGGTTTTTATGACACCACCAGAAGTGGTGATATATTGTTATAGTCTCCATTTTTTGTAGACTATGTTTTGTGTTGGTGGTCGGTGTCTGTAACAAATGCCAGATGATGATATTTTGCATTGTAATGCCTATGTTCTTCAGTGTCTTGACCAATTGGATTGTTGAACTCCCCAGCATTAGAGCAACCATGCACTGCACCCTTTTGAAATCTGAAATTCAAAACGTTTAAGTCCCATTGGTTGGAAATCTGACCAGAAAAGGTAAATTAGGGATTGAGCCCCCTTTTGAGAAGTTATGATGTGGAGGTCATTGACACTGCAGTGATTGTTGTATGACAGATACGTTATCGATAGTACAACATCTTTGTCATTTAATATTTGTTTTCACAATATTTGGGAGGGGAATCCTATATTTCTATGATAATTCACACCTGTTCCTAATGTATCATTTAATCTTAAAAGTTTCACTATTTCTGCATTTTTTGGAGAATGGCAATCTTGAACTAATAGGATTGGTTAGTAATACATGTAATATGCAATATTATTTAACCAGAGTCCAATAAATCATGTCCTCTTATCAATTAAATCATAGCCATGATGCAATTCTAGGTAATTATAGCCAATAGTGAGAGCTTAATCAACAGATCACTCTTGTTTCAGCTATTTATGATATTTCATCAGAGTGGTACTTGACATCCTGCTTTCAGGCAATAACATGTATGTGACATGGAAACTTCAGTGGAATGTTAGTTAATCCTGGTTAAGCCTTTTGTAAACACCTATTTTAGCTCTCGTAATTTTTTCTAATGAACACCTATCATATAAATAAATGCTTTATTTCAATGAATACATAGTCCCTTATGAACACTTGTGAAGACCTGTTTATATTGCATCTTCATTTCTCAAATGAACACTTTTAGTGAACCTAGATCCCACATGAAACCCTCTCCATGTGGAATACTTTGCAGTCAGCTCCTTAATGAAAACCTCTATATAATGAACACTTGTTTCAAGTGAATACCCCTTTGTATTTCAAACATTTTGCCAGGGGACACACCATTGAAAGCATTTTTCTTATGAAAACTTCTTTTTTTTTTTTTTTTTAGTTGTGAAGAGATGTTCGCAGAATTCATAGAGAGATATATTTATAATAGCCATTCTTGAACAAAACAATACCCGGAGTTAGTTTGTTTACTAAATTCTAGTTTTGTTTATTTTTCCTATCTATATTACATATAGTTGACATTGACTCACATGTTATTCTAACTCAAGATATTAATTGACTAATTGATGGTTTAACAATAAAGATAACATTCCTGCAATATAAATACAATGTATATGTGTTTCTATTTACTCTACAATTAATACATGCACCATGTACAGAATACATATTCATACAGTGTTGTGATAATGCCCTTATTTTAGACAAATGATAGTAAGGAAGAAAAATCATGTGAAAAATTCCACATTATTTCACTCAGGTAATGTCCACTATAATTTGACCCGTTGGAGAAAAATTTCAAAGTGTGTCAACAAAATCAAGAAACGAAAATGCTTATTCCCTACATAATTTAGATAATGTGTTTTTCCCTAGATCAAATGAACTCTGCAAAAAAAATTTGAAGGCATGCAAATCTATTCAAAAATTTAGACCACAATGTATACTTGCTTTATATTCAAGCTTGATTCTAGATTTCAATAAAAATTTTAAAATACATATATTATGCATATAATACATTGACTAGAATAGTACATTTAATCTATTTAATATTTTTATTTGAAAAAAAATTGTTAATGCAGTCTCAACAATGAATTGTGAAATTCAATTGCGACCTGAGATAAATCATTGTTTACTTTGAGGTGTGTTTATCACAACTTGCATACTATGTTGATTTATTCAAGTCTAACATTGAAACCACACCATTGAGAAAAATCATATCTCTCATGCCTATTTCTCACTTTATCTCTCGAGTTTGAATAAAAGCATGATTTTCTAGAATTTCCATACAATTTAGAGTGTTAACCTCGGTCCTGTTTACTTTATTCCTTGCTAATTTCATGCATTTTCATTCTGTTCTGTTTTTCAAAACATTGGCTGTTGTGGAATTTTTCTTGCGGGTACAAGCTACTTGTTCTCAAGTCTCTCAGGTCATATCTTTACCGACATATATTACAATATTTGATAAGTGTATAACAACTATATATTTCAGTTGATGTGATAACCTATTTTGACAAATAACATTTTTGAAAACCACTTTTAAACAGGTATAGAATATAACTGTGGAGTTCTCAAATTTTTTTATTTAGGATTCCCGCCAAGTGTAACTGTTTTCTACTGTGACATCATGATTTCCATCTTGAGAAATAGGCAAAATGGTGATGCACACTAAAACGTTATGGAATTTTTTAAAAGGTGAAGTCATAAGATTTCTTTACAAAATCAGGTAAAATGATATTTGCTCCCCCCCTCATGTTGAGAACAGTTCTTAGAGATCACTGTTTACTGCCCAGTACAAGTACATTCTATAGACATGCCAAAATATACAAATAAATAAGCTGATATTTACAAGGATATCTACAGTATATATGCATATACACTAAATGCAGTCAGACAGATTAACAGCTTTATCTCAGTTCAAGGTATTAATATGTATGTCTTACACCATAAACCTGATCAGGGTAAGACTATCCATATTTTAATTGAATAATGATCAAGTAAGTCTTGACTTATAGTTATTCTCATTTAAATGTGAGGTTATTTTGGATGAAATCTCATTCATTGGAATATTTAACCACACATATATAAAATTGACAGATAATGTATTAACTAAAGTACTTTAAATGGTAGTTGGTTGGATGTCTGTTTTTCGCCAGAATAATCCTTTGATAATTTGGTTCTTGTTCATGCAATGTACTGTCTGCACATTGTGAATCATCAAAAAAGTGTAGTGTCACTTGTGATTTTCATTTAGTTTCATCAAGGCTGTGGTAAGTCATCCTCGAGATTTCTACTTACACGCCTCACCTCTACGTATCCATCAGATAGTCGACTTCCACTGCCGTTCAGTGATGATGATCCCATTGACTTCATTGTGGATCTCCTACGCCTTGGTAGGGCCCTACAGTCATCTATTGCCTCAAATATGTGTTTGTTTTTCACAGATTTCAGTTCCCACTCCTTCGTGTCAACGAATGGCCTCGGGCATAGTTTCCATACATCCGTATGCCCTATTGGGGTATCCCCACGGACTATCATCGCTTGGTCAAGGAGTTTGCCATTTTTTTCTGGCTTTTTACCGCGTGCCCATAATATGACCACCTCTATGGATTCATACATGTGATTAATCTGTGCAAGTCCTTTTTTCATTGTATATGTGTGGAAACGTATTGGACTAGCCAAAACTATATGGGTAGGGGTCCCTAGTTCGTGGTACTCCACAAAATCATCTTCTGCTACTGATTTGTATGCTTCTTCACGATACTGCTCACGATCACGTTCCATGAATAACTCCCTTGGAGTTTTACGATCAAGAATTTCCTCCCAAAGGTCAGCTAATCCACCAGGAATGCAAACAGTGAATATTCCATTTGCGATTGGTTGCTCACAGCATTTGAGGTTACGAGGATGTGGATGAGGGTGAAGGAGTTCTGAGTTTTTATACAGATCCATTTCCCAGTAGCCATCCACGTTATCAGCCTCAGAGAGCTTCAGTACAGTGTACTCCATGTGGCTGTAAAGGTAAAATAGGTTAAGTTCGATCTTGTACTGTCCAGGTGGAAGTGATTTGAATAAGTCTATGAACACAACGGCACAGCTTTTCCCATGTTTCCCTGTGTCGGGGGTCTTACTGACTTGGTCAATGTTGCCTACGATTGGCACATCAATAAAGACGCTTTTGTCTGACTCATTCACAGGCATCCATGAAAGGAATGATCTGTTGATAGGTGAAGTGATTGCAAGTCCAGCTGTTTCTTTGTGTGATTGCATGTGTTTGACACAGTCTCCTGAGACCTTAGCAGGGCAGTAAGGCTTCCCATTAACCTTCACATACAAGGCAAAAAGTTTAGGGACGCTCCCGAGGAGAGCGCGATTTTTGTTCGGAATGTGTTTGATTTTTTCTGCCTCATCAACTGTAGGAAGTAGAGTTTGTTCGCCAATTGGGTAATACATTGGTGCGCATCCAAACATTGCACGTGCCCAGATGGTTGTATCTTCACCAAGGACAAACACAGGGTTTTCAACTGCATTTGTGTATGTATCAAAATGTTCATTCTTGATCATAGGTCTATCGAGAAAATAAAACTTTCCCATGACACTTTTTGCCAATGTGGATTTTTGTTCATAAGGATATATTTCATTCTCAAAGGATCCTGTGAGTGCCGCATCCATGTAGGATTCTTCACGCTTTTCCCCAAAGCCAGTGTCATATAACATCACTTGCTTTGACTTTGCGCCATTTGAGTTGATCCACTGATTTTTTACCTTGCGTATAGGGCTACTGCTAACTTCATTCCCCATGTTTAAAGGTTTTAGTTATTTACTGTTCTTTTTAATGGTTTCCTGTCTGTTTTTATGTTTTATTTTCCTCTTTGTTGTATTGTTGATTTATAAATGAATATTTAAAATGTTTACTGTTTATCCAGTTATATCGGGAAATAGCTGCAAATGGCATCAGTGTTGTTTATGAAAGCATCCATATTCTGTTGTAACATGAACCTAATAGTGAATATTTTCACAACCGTGAGTCACCTATAGATAAGGCCAATAATGTAGCACAAATACATGGGACTTCTCATGTCCAATCAGATATCTTCTATATGTCATGTGACTTAAACTGACCAATTGAATCAGTGATAAGAATCATGTGACTGAGTGACATCACATGTGAGGTTATCTTTAATTGCAATGTACAAGACCTTAAGAAGCGTCCCTTTAAATTAAACATATGTTGAGTTGCTCAGGGGACAAAGCTCAAGTGCCTGTTTAAATACCAACATTGACTTCCCTTACATATATCAAATAGAAATACTATGTGCATCATATTTATATCTAGTGATGTAAGAAATGGATTTATGATCTATAGAAAATAAAAATTGATTTCAGCTCGTTGTTTACCAACACTGTTTGTCAAATAGTGTATCAAATATTTCCTCAATAATTTTATTCATTTTTATTGTGTAAATAATCAGTAAAATCTTATGAAATTATAAAATCAAAAATTTGTATAATTTATACAGTTGACCTTAAAATAGGAGTGTGCTCTAAAACATGTATTGGCTCAATCTTATGTATAGTTATGGTTAAAGATTAACTAGAAATAGAGGAATTTATTATCCCTCCCTTGAATAAATTTTGTTTAAAAAATATGGGATCAAAGAATGGTGTTCACATTTTCGAATACAAAATAGAATAATATATAGTTAATTAAAATATGAATATAACTGGAACGAAAAATATAAACTGTAACTTAGTTAATGTAGAGAACCGTAATATTTAGTATTATCATGAGGTGAGGGTAATAAATGCAATTTTAGTAACCAATAATATATCATTTAAAATCAGAATATCATGTAACTAACAAAATCATTAGATATAAATATTATTTAATGTCAATATCCCAGGTTGAAAACAAAGTCATCAGCTAGTTGCAATCAAAAAAAAGCTACAATAATTTTTGAGAATTTCAGAAATGGAGGTTTATATCTTAGTTTATTTATAGTGATTATATATTTAATATTCAGATAAAAGGGTTGTAATTTAGCATTGTATAGGGTGAGAATCACAGCTGTTAGCCCTTTAACTTATTGGATTCTACTGATAATTAGTTTATAATGCCTGTGTCAACTACCTCTCTATTACCTTGTGCTATGGCCTGTTATCAAATGTAGAAATATTATCATAATAAAGAAAATAGTACATGTTGGCTATCACTTAAGATCCTCTATGATGACTCCTGTGCTGGTATGACTTCATTTAGGCATGACCTCATTTAGGCATGACTTTGTTTAGGCATGACATCATTCCAGTGAATATCCTTTGGTCAGATCAGGGGAAGTGTTATTCACATGCAAATCTGTGCATGTGGTATACATTTATCCAAAATTAAATGACACTTTTACTGTCATTATAACTTCTGGCTGAGGTGAAGTTTCTACTGTTCGTTTTCCTCAGATTGTTTATACGCTTAATTTGACCAACAGGGGATACCCAGAATTCATACATGAACCTTTTGCTATATAAAGTTTAACTTCTAAAAGGAGATGATGAGAGATAGGCTCATCTATGAATTCTTGGGTATTTCCTTCTATGAATATCATTGTACTACCATAATACTGTTATATTATTTCAGAGGGTTTTGTTATTGCTAACGATGCTGACAACAAGAGATGTTATATGATGACACACCAGGTCAAACGTCTTGCAAGTCCAAACTTTATGATCATAAACCATGACGCTTCAACAATGCCAAACATTACTATTATATTATTTCAGAGGGTTTTGTTATTGCTAACGATGCCGACAACAAGAGATGTTATATGATGACACATCAGGTCAAGCGTCTTGCAAGTCCCAACTTTATGATCATAAACCATGACGCTTCAACAATGCCAAACATTACTATTGTATTATTTCAGAGGGTTTTGTTATTGCTAACGATGCTGACAACAAGAGATGTTATATGATGACACATCAGGTCAAACGTCTTGCAAGTCCCAACTTTATGATCATAAACCATGACGCTTCAACAATGCCAAATATATTCCTTAGTGATCCAGTAAGTAAGACATGAAATACTTATACAGAATAAACTTGATGTCTTTCAGTCAACTTAGCAAACCTCTGGAAGTTTGGCAGTGTGCCATTTTTATTTTTTAATTGCTTAAAAATGTTGCTGTGTCATACATGTCCCAAAATCAAATCTTTGGATATACTATATTTGTACAATATACATTACTTTGCAGTGATTTGCTTTTATAAAGTGAAGTATTTGTAGCATGCTATATTGATGAATTGCTATATTTGCAGGGTGCAGGGGAGAAGAAATGTCTAATGTATGATAGAGTCTTAGCAGATGTACCTTGCAGGTAGATTAAAATCTCAAACTATCTAACAACAATTTGAACACCTTTAATCTGAACACCTTGAAATGTGAACACTTTTCTTGGTCCCAAAATGACTTTTATAAAACATTTAAAATGTGGACGCATTCTTATCTGAACATTTTTGGCCGGTCCCAGAGGTGTTTGGATTGGGGAAGTTTTACTGCATACATATGGGGTGTTCATCAAGTATGTGGATAGACTTGAGATTACTTTACAATCATAACTGAACACAACTGAACATAATTGAACATAACTGAACACAACTGAACATAAATGAACACAACTGAACACAACTGAACATAACTTAACACAACTTATCATAACTTAGCACAACTGAACACAACTGAACATAACTGAACACAGCTGAACACAACTGACCATAGCTGAACACAACTGAACATAACTGAACACAATGAGATAACATTCAATTTGTGTGGTCGATATTTCTGTGTTAAGTTTGATGACATTGATATTTTCTGAGATAGAGAATCACTTGCAAAATCTTTTGATCACCCCTTGTACATTCTGTATCATGCTCCAGTGCTCCTCCACTTTTCAGTTCATCCCGCACTGTAGTCTGAGACCTCTGCCGAAGTCTTAAAGTAATTCAAGAAACACTGGAGTCTAATTTGACATTCTTGTCAAAAAATTTGTAAGAAAGTAGTCGGAACACTGAAAAAATCAGAGATAGCCAAACACTACTGGTGGGAACCCTACTGACACTTTATTCATGATAAATAACATTTTGACACTCTTGTTATATTATCCTTTTCATGTCATTTTACTGGCAATTTCTTGTGTTGCAGTGGCGATGGGACAATGAGGAAGAACCCTGATGTGTGGGGAAAGTGGACAGTTGCCAATGGGCACAATCTTCATGGGTAAATGTTTTTATTTTATTTGTATTTCTTTGTGGTGTAATTTTACATTTCTATCGGCCCATGGAATGTTTTAAATTAAACAAATATTTTGATGGTGTTTAATTCAATCCAAGGCTAAATTTGTGTTTCTTGATGATGTGTTTTTACATTACTAGCTTCCCTAGAAGGCAGATTTGACAAAACATGCCATTGTGGGAATTGAGTTTGGAGTTGTCCCTGGAAATTAACAATCTAACTTGACTGCCATCTTTTGAAATTCACAAACCAGTTCAACTGCCATCTTTTGAAGTGTTGAAATATATTGTATTTCACAATAATGCTGAGTCGTAATCTGTCTAATAATTTTGACCTTTTCAATATACATGTAAATAACTAGGCTTTCAAGCAGCATAACTTGCGTACTGTATGTAAATAGGTCCCAAAGCCCAAAATATGTCAACAAGTGTATAGTTAGTTCCCAGTGTTCACTCCCATATTTCAGCTCTTTTTTGCTTTCTTATAAATAAAAATAATGATTAAAAGATGGCATGTCAACTAATTGTTTGGAAGTTTGAATGTTTGAAATAATTTAAATATTAATTCTTAAGTCTCATCTACTGTATTATAGACTACAAATTAGGATATTGAAGAGAGGTCTGGCCCTGCTAGAAGACAATGGAAGATTAGTCTATTCCACATGCACTTTACATCCTGTGCATATGCTTACAATGTGTTCTGTATTATAGACTGCAAACCAGGATATTGAAGAGAGGTCTGGCCCTTCTAGGAGACAATGGAAGATTAGTCTATTCCACATGCACTTTACATCCTGTGCATATGCTTACAATGTGTTCTGTATTATAGACTGCAAACCAGGATATTGAAGAGAGGTCTGGCCCTTCTAGGAGACAATGGAAGATTAGTCTATTCCACATGCTCTTTGAATCCTATAGAAGATGAAGCTGTGGTAGCATCTACATTGTTACAATGGCGAAATATGAGTGCTAATAAGAATTGTGAGTACTTTTTATGTCCCCACCACATAGTGTGGGGCCATATTGTCGGCCTAGGCGCGTCCGTCTGTCTGTCCGTACGTCCGGGAGTTTTCTCCAAAACCGCTACAGATATCACCTTCAAATTTTCAGGGATAACTTATGAGTGCATACAGATGTGGATGAAAAAGTTTTAACTCGACACCTACTTCCTGTCGGCCATTTTGAAGTCAAATGCTAAAATCCTTGTCTGCAAATTTTAAGAAAAAGGGCTTCACAGTTGCTTTTAAAACTTTTATATCTTGTTCAGCTCACTTCATTCTAGATCTGATTAGGTTTTGGACCTGTTAGCTCAGTCATGTCAGCCATTTTGAATGTCTTTAGAAAAAAATACTTTGTATCATATTGAATGGTGTTTTTGAGTTTTCATACTTTAACTATTTAGTAGCTTTATAAATAATTTCAGATGTACTTTGTTGTAAAAGCCTATGTTATTATTAACAGTAGTTATATGTGATAATTTTGTAAAAAGAAATCAGCAAAAACTCATAATCACTTTTTTATTGTCGGCCATTTTGGATTTTTCCGTCCTAAAATCTTGTCTGTGAAGTCTTGTCTACGTGTTTTCAGGTGAACTATTTGGTGGATCAATTTAAAATTTTCAGGGATGATTCTTAGTATAAAAATCTAGATCTGATTAGTTTTTTGGCGTTCTGGGTAAATGTCAAGGCAGCCATTTTGGATTTTCTGTCCTAAAATCTTGTCTGTAAAGTCTTGTTTACGCATTTCCAGGTGAACCGTTCTGTAGATCAATTTCAAATTTTCAGGGATGATTCTAAGTATGAAAATCTAGATCTGATTAGTTTTTTGGCATTCTGGATAAATGTCAAGGAAGCCTTTTTGGATTTTCCATCCTAAAATCTTGTCTGTAAAGTCTTGTCTACGCTTTTTCAGGTGAACGGTTTGGTAGATCAATTTCAAATTTTCAGGGATGTTTCTTAGTATGAAAATGTAGAACTGATCAGTTTTTTGGCATTCTGGGTAAATGTCAAGGCAGCCATTTTGGATTTTCCGTCTTAAAATCTTGCTTGTAAAGTCTTGTCTACGCGTTTGTAGGTGAACCGTTTGGTAGATCAATTTCAAATTTTCAAGGATGATTCTCAGTATGAAAATCTACATCTGATTAGTTTTTTGGCATTCTGCATCAATGTCAAGGCAGCCATTTTGGATTTTCTGTCCTAAAATATTGTCTGTAAAGTCTACGCATTTTCAGGTGAACCATTTGGTAGATCAATGTCATATTTTCAGGAATGATTCTTAGTATGAAAATCTAGAAACAGATTAGTTTTTTTTTGACATTTTGGGTAAATGTCAAGGCAGCCATTTTGGATTTTCCATCCTAAAATCTTGTCTGTAAAGTCTTGTTTACATGTTTTCTGGTTAACTGTGTGACAGATCAATTTAAAATTTTCAGGGGTGGTTCTTAGTTTGAAAATCTAGAACTGACTACTCTACTGTCTACTCATTTTCAGGATAACCATTTGACGGGATCACCCATTGGTGGGGACATTTTGTACACATTTGTGTTCTTGTACTGTAATTGTTATGTCACCAACACAAATAATGACATATTGATAGTCTCCCAACTTTTTTGTAGACAGTGTTTGGGGTTCAGTGTCTGTAAAAAATGGCAGGTCATGACATTTTTCATGTCAATGTTTAGGTTTTAGACATTTCAAGGACCCCTAAAGAACCCCTTTCCCTACACATTAGTTATATCTTTGTGTGTACAACATGCATGTATTGAATGACTAATTAAAGGGATTACTATATTATATAAGTAAGACACTACACAAGGGGTTCTCAATTTTCATTTTCACAATTCATACCATTTGTCAAAATAGTCCTTCTTTTTATGGTTCAACTCATTTTCAAGTGGTGCCTGTACTCAATCCCAGGTGGATGCTAATGTGATCACTGAATTACAATCATAGGGCTTCCAAATATTTCACATGGACCACTATTCATACCTTTGAAACTACAGATAAGTATAATTTTTTGAAATGTTGTCATACAGTAGCAACACATTTTTCAGATTACATGATATACAATTGTATTCATGAATTATTCAAAGCATGGGAATAACTCATGGATTTTTTTAGATTAAATAATCAATTTTTTTGTATCATCACAGCGCTGAGAATCTGTATTACTCCAAATCTGGGACACAAATTTTAGAAATAATAAATACATACAATTTAAAACATATTTCTAAAAGCATAATTAATTATTTTTAATTATTTTTTTTATTTAATCATCTCTTGATCTAAAAAAAACCTTTATGCTATAATGTATGCCCTATCAAGTTATAACAATAGCAACACTAGAAAAGTATTGATTTAATCTGATTAATGGGAGTATTTATTTATATCAAAGCCATTAAGATACCATCAATAAACGGAAGCTTGTAATTCAATAGGATAGACTCACAGGTATTAAACCCATTTTATATAAGTGGTGCTGTGTTTTGACATCAACAATGGGTGATGTAACATTGGTATCTGGTTTCAATGAGCTATTAGAACAATTATGGAGTTCAATGGGTTGATTTGTGTGTTCTAATTTGCTGCCAGACAGAACTCTCTTATGTCTAAGGATGTAGTTGTGGATATTAAATTTGCTGCTCTGATTTCGATTGTTACTTAAAAGAAAAGGATATACAGTACTCTTTGACTTGAAATAGAATATCTTAATTGAGATATTCTGTCAGACTAATTAAACCAAAAATGGCTGCATGCTTAGGACCATCTAAAGAAAGTTTCAATAAAAATCTAAATGATTTATGTAAATATCCAGATGTAAAAAATCCTAAGGAAAGAGTAACAATTAACATTAGTGGTCATATATACATTGTTTATCGGGAGACTCTTGATAATATACCTGGACATCGTTTGTACAAACTAACCAAAGCTGATCCAAGCTATGACAGTGAGAAAGATGAATATTTTTTCGAATCAAATCCAGTTCTCTTTCCATACATTATGGACTATTTCAAACAAGGAACTGTTCATTTTCCGAAATCGTTTTGCACGTTAACACTTCGAACTGCGTTAACATTCTGGAAGATTGAAGATTCTGCAGTCCCAGTTTGCTGTTGGAAAGAGTTCACTAGAAGTAGCATGGAGGTACAAGAATACTTCAAAGTCTCGTTTCTCTTGAACTGGACTGGTATTTTACACAGGAGTCTAGATGAGAAGGCGACTAAGTGGGACCACTTCAAAAGAAAAGTCTGCATTTTCTTAAATGACCCAGCATCCAGTTTTGGTTCTAAGGTTGGTTCTTTATTTATGAAAAGGTTTGCAAAATAATCTATGGAAATTTTGTTCAAAATTCCTCAAAAAAGCTGCAACTTTTATTGAAAGAACCAGATCATTCAGTCAGTTAGGAACTTTAATTTAAAAATACAATGTTTTATAGAGACCTAATGTGCAACTGATAAATCACAAGAATTCAATTAAAATTAAACTTTTTTCACATCATGAATTACCCGATGTGACCAAAATATGGGTTAGACCAATCAAAACAAAGTAATTTATTTATTTTTTGTTTTTCAATGAGTATGTATTTTTTCTATGATTTGCGAAAGTTTAAAGGAAAAACATTGAAAAATAAAAAAAATGAGAATGTTTTTGCATGAACTTATTGAACGACCTTGTACATCCCTTTATGACTCCATGTCCCGTGGTACTTATCAGTAAATGTGATGCTTTGTCATCTTGTCATTGTTTGTCATAATATGGTCTGATAATGATCAATACTTAGGCTCCATATTACTTCTTAGTCGAGGAATCAAACTCCTCTCCGAATTTGACTTTATCTGATGGATCTAAAAGCATACTCAAAATCCAATATTTATTTTACAGTCTGAACTGTTACATTTAATTTTTTGGTTTTTCAGATTTGGGCGCTGTTCTTTCTGACAAATCTGCTGGCATCACTGTTCATCATCATTGTGGAGATGGATGAGAATTTCCGCGTCCCAGTTACATGGAATGTAACACAATCAGTGAACAGAACTAACCCAAGAATTACAAAAATTACGAGAACAACCATTCATCCAACTTTAAAAATAATGGAAGGTTGGACAACAGTTTTTTTCACAATAGAATGGACTCTTCAGATAATTGTTACCAGATGTCGTTTCTGGTTCTTCAAGCAGCCTGGAACATACATTGACCTCATCAGCAACATCGCATCTTTTCTTGGAATGATTTTCATAATGCGTCCTGAATTTGCAAATGATATTTCTCAAGAACAGTTATTGATTGTCTATGGTTTTGTCAACTTTGCCCGATCCTTGAGGGTTTATCGGCTTGTTCGATTGGCGAATTACTATAGATCATTCCGTTTACTGATTGCGGCTCTTTATGCCAGTAAGATGGAGATATTCTTGCTGTGTTTCCTGTTGGTGACTGGCATGGTTGTGTTTTCTATTTTCATCTACTGGGCTGAGTTTCAAGTACAAGACGGCTTTCCGTCAGTCTCAGTTGGATGCTGGTGGGCTATCGTCACCATGACAACAGTAGGGTATGGTGACCTCCACCCAGCATCAATGGGAGGATACATTGTTGGAGCATTGACAGCAATCGTTGGACTGATTTGCACAGGACTCCCTATCCCAATAATTGGTAACACATTTAATGAAATGTTCCAAGCTGCAAAGTTTGAAGAACAATGGAAGGAAAATCTGGAAAATCGTGAGAAAAACTCTGCAGCAAAGCTTTCTAAAACAGAGCTAGAATCAACTAACACAACATGTTGCACGGTCCCTGATGATGACAAAGAGTCCCTGAATGTTGGATTGAAAAAGATCAATATGGACAATGGATCGCCTTGTTGTAAAAACACATATGGTTTACCACAAATCCATATGTAAGACTTGGTTATAATGAAAACACGCGCTACGCGCTAACGCGCCACGCGCCAATGCGCTAGTGGAGAATGATCGATCCCTACGAAGTGTGCGCATGTTTTAAGCCCATGTTTATGATTGGTCTATATCATAGGCCCAGGGACATGTATAATTACGGTTAGGATATTGCCTGGGAACTTGTCGAAACATTGACACTTCAAAGGCTGTATAAATTATCGCTAACCTGACAATCAAACTTCAAAGATGTGAACCAGTTTGCGGCCGTAAGATCACAAAAATTACGCTTTTCTAGTTACGATTTCTCTAAAAATATAAGACCAATTGAAATGTTCTAAACACCGTTACAAAACTAAATTCAACTTTGATTCAGGAAATAATTTCAAAACTAAAATGAATGTTTGTACGATTATCTAGCCTTGCCCAAGTCGGTCTCTTTTACTTATCCTGATTTCTATTATGACCGCCTTGTACAAATGAGAAAGCCACGTGCTAAACCGACTCAATGTTTATGTCGGTAAAATTTGACCAATCAACGACGGCCCTGCAGCAATAGCTAAACAAGTACACTTTTCACTGGGACCTTTCACGAACAAATTTTGCACGAATTCATCATGAAAATACAAATATTTTATCAGATAAATATCAATGAGAGTTGCCGGAGCATCGATCGGATAACGAAAGGTGAGAAGATTTCAACGATAAACGTTGAAACGATCACTGAACATGTAGGCTGAGATTCAATCACCGATCGACAACATGACCCGCTAGCCCCTACATATGTATCTATAGGTCTTCGTGCATTTTCATCGCGAAATCAGTTTTAAATCAACATTGAATCGCATGATTTAATTTATATTAATGACCATTACCTTCCAATGTACATTTAATTACATTATATATTCTAACTCTAAAGAAACACTCGATCAGATCATTGAATTTCAAGTCGTAGATGGGAAGTCTTTTGTTTATGCAGTTCAACCTGATAACGTTTTGATTGGTCATTCAGCCTTGAAGTCACACGTCGTGTCCACGCGATATCTGTCAATCAATAAGGTTTCGCGATACCCCTGATAGGGTAGGTATTATGAAAATCTCGAAACCGTTGAATATTTCAGCGTAATAAGTGGAGATGTAATGGATTGTAAAAGGCGGTAATAATTCAAGATCAGATAAGTAAAAAATACCGACTTGGGCAAGGCTAACGATTATCGGGCAATGATAAAACACGCTGGTTTACACTACTTTTCAAATCGTCTCTAATATAAAAAACTATAATTCCAATTTAAAATTGAAATAAAATGTTATAAATAAAATGAAAAGATAATCCTCCTTTAGTAATATTCCTGATAAAATATAATTCCCGGGACAGCCGTAATTCCAAACCAAATCTAATTAATCAAGATGAGAAAATACGAAAGCAAACATGAAAGGGGGGTTTATAGGGGGTCTTGGAAATCCATATGCAATATTTTTCACCCCTTTTATACCATATACAGTTTTTCACCTCTTTTATAACATAAAATGACTGCAATATTTCTCACATCTCTTATACTACCATATATTACGAAAACTCCAGGTGAAATACCATGTAACCATTTACGATAATTTTGAAACTGCTGTTGATTAAACTTTGGATAATATTCAGAAGGAAATAACATGATGCAAGAATCCATGTACTACCAATATCATAAGGCAAATGGACTGCATACGGGACCGTAGTCTGAATGGGGGGGGGGGGGGTCGGGGGGACCCTACACGGCCAAACATTTTTTGAATTTTGATTTCCTTCATTGTAGGCCTACATACATCACATACTGTCTCTACATCTTGAGTTCTCGATTTCAGGTGCTATAGAACTCATTTGGGACAATCTAATGTTTCAAAACATCCATCAAAGCCTGGATTACCCATATAAATGTTGGGCTGGTTTTAATTATTTTAAAACATATATTTAACTTATACGCTACCATATACGATAAAAGTTGGCCTCTCTTATGATATTTAAATAAATGTTCACTCATTACGAAATACGATATCCCTATACACCCCCCTTCATGAAAGCGAAAGTGCGTTTACAACCGGACACGAAAATAAAATATAATTGCGACGCCTACTGATAAGAACATTTAAGATATAACTTCAAAAATACAGGATAAAGATATATAAAACATTAAAGACTTGAAATTAAGTGGAAATATGCGACAAATATACATTATGAAGTCATTAGTCAAGTTATTTCAGACGGGGGCCCTCAGATTTCGAAACAGGATTTTTCTCACCGACGGTCTTCAATAACGCCATGAAGTAGTGAGCATATTCGCAATCTGCGACCATTCATCCTGTAGTTGCTACTTTTTATTTTATCTTCCTTTTAAATCAGATAAACACACTGACAAGCAATAATCGTTGCACAGTAAACGATCAAACATTGGGCATTACTTCTGTCGTCTAATGCCACCTAATATAATTCGACTCGATTTACATACATGTTTCCGGGCCTCTGGGATCGATCATTCTGAACAGTGCGTTAGTGCGCCAGCGCGTTAGTGCGTAGCGCGTGTTTTCATTATAACCGTAAGACTTCTACATGTATAACATGTACATTGTATCATAAATAGTGATGTCAACAGATAAGAATTTTGCTTTGAGTGTAATTTGAACCTGATTTATGACAGAATGATTAATGTTCTTTCATTTCACAGATAGCTATGAAACAGTTCACATTTTGGCTAAGTTGTGATGTTTTCCAGAAGATATGTTGTATCCATTCTTTAGGGGAAATAAAACAAATGTATGTGTAGTTGTTTAACTGTATTTTCTCATTATTGATTGTTGTTTATATGGAGTTTTGAAATCAAATCATTGACTGAAAGGAGGGCTGATTAAATTTTACAAGGACATACCATGTGACTCAAAAATGTGTTGCCCTCTTATTTTGAAATAATACTCCCTTTCATTTGATAAAAATCTTTAGGATTTTTTGTTTTCAAAGGAGAAAACAGTGGTGTATTTATATTGCATCTTTGATTTTGAGATTTAAGAGTAAATGGTATTAACATTTTCAACAGGTATACTCTTGTGAAATCGTCCAAAAAATGCAAGTTCTTAAACTAAGATATCTGTCTTAACCATAATTTGAGCCATTTCTGTATTGCTTCCATGCATATTATCAATGATAGACTACATGATGTTAACTTATACTACTATCATATCTTCCCATTTTTCTAAAAAGATTGCTTTCATATTTGTTATCAATAATACATGTATATCATATCTATCCATTTTTCCAAAAAGAAGATTGCTTTCATTGTTATCAATACTACATGTACAGGGTGTCCCGAAAGTATGCCACCCCCCCCCCCCCCTAGGCAGACATACTCCAATGTTCCCATAGTATGTGTCATATATCATCTTAAAGCTTATCCAAAGTTACATTGATTTGCCAAGTATCATGATTCAACTTACAAATTAGAAAAAGTTACAGGCATTTCAAAACTTAGTGTTTGGCCAAAATTAAAGTTAAAATCAGTATCCTGGAAACACCGCTAACCTGAATGTGACCAAAAATATGGGTGCTATCGTCAAAGAGAGGATAGATATTGAGTTGTAAAAAGAGGTTGGTAAGGGCAGATACTCCAAGGAAACTCTTCTAAAATGCCTTAAAAAGGTTTTATGAAGATTATAAAATGCCATACCCCTATTTGAAGTTAATTTAAGGTCATATCTGGAAAGAAATGCTGCTGTTAACATGGCCAAGGGAGACACGCCGACTATTAATTTTGTGTAAAACTAAACTTTAATTTTGGTAAAACACTACATTTTGAAATGCGTGTAGCTTTTTCCCGTTTGTGAGTTGAACCATGATACTTGGCAAATCAATGTAACTTTGGACAAGCTTTAAAATGATATATGACACATACTATGGGGACATTGGTGTATGTCTGCCTAGGGGGAGGGCCCATACTCTCGGGATACCCTGTATATCATATATACCCATTTTTCTAAATTATTTTATCAAATATGATAATCTAACTTGTTGATTAGGCAAATTTCAAGAAAGGCAGATTTCCCAACTTTTATTTTTGAGTAGTTTAGCGTCAGAGCATGCCTCAATGGAAAACATGATATCTCTGAATCATGAGAATGACCTCTTGATTGAGAAATGATTCCCAAACTAGTGGATAACATTTTTTAGGTCGCCTTCTATTTGTATAAACTTTAATCGACCTTTATCATATAAATAATGACTATTGCCCTAAGCCCCCATATTAATCTTAATAACTAATGGTCCAAAACAGTTTTTACGTTTAAATGAGATTTTTTATACATGTGGGTTTGCTAGATGTCTTGTGTGACAGTAAATCAATATATTGTCAAGTATTTCATTTTGCATGTGCAGAAAAATTGAAAGTCAGCAAGATAAAGTGGATCTTAAAGTCACCCATCCTAGGCCCTGTCATAAAACATAAAACCATGAGCCAAATAGTCATGACAGGCTGCCATTTGAAAATGGGAAATTATGACATGAGCATCTCCACAGCAACAAATAAGAATGCGTAATCATGTAGATCAACTCTGATAATCATAATGTTATAAAAGAATCTTAATAAAAACACCACTGTCTGATTGCTAGTGATGGCAGTGCCAACGAATACTCTGTGGTTGTCTTTTTGTTTGTGCCAATGTTGCCATGGATATAATAATGATTTTTTTTTATTTTATTTAATGTTCTTGTTGATTGAATCACTTGATACCTTTCTATCTTAGTAATAACTATTACTTTTAAGCCATCACAGTTTTTGAGGATTATATTTTTGAGAAATGAAAGTATGATTAACATGCCCCTTCTGTGCAGAGAGTCATTGTAATATACATCATATACATACACAGCAAAAAATGTGTACGAATACAACGAATCCTGAGGTCAGGATACATACAGGATATGCACCCAGTGTGCCAAACCTGTATGAATCCTGATGCCTGGATACATACAGGATTGGCACCGAATGTACATATCCTGTATATATCCTGTGTCAGGATTTATACAGGATTGGCGCGTGTAGGAATCCAGTATGAATCCTGCATCTGAATTCATACAGGATACGCTCGCAGTGTGCCAATCCTGTATGAATCCTGATGCCTGGATATATACAGGATTGGCACACAATGTACATATCCTGTATATATCCTGTGTCAGGATTTATACAGGATTGGCGCGTGTAGGAATCCAGTATGAATCCTGCATCTGGATTCATACAGGATACGCTCGCAGTGTGCCAATCCTGTATGAATCCTGATGCCTGGATACATACAGGATTGGCACACAATGTTCATATCCTGTACATATCCTGTGTCAGGATTTATACAGGATTTGCGAATGTACGAATCCAGTATAAATCCTGCTCCTGGATTCATACAGGATACGCTCGCAGTGTGCCAATCCTGTATGAATCCTGACGCCTGGATACATACAGGATTGGAACACAATGTACATATCCTATACGTATCCACGCGTCAGGTTTTATACAGGATTGGAGCAGGTAGAAATCCAGCATGAATCCTCCCTCCTGGATTCATACAGGATACGCTCTCAGTGTGCCAATCCTGTATGAATCCTGACGCCTGGATACATACAGGATTGACACACTGTGTGCATATCCCGGATTACATATCCTGCACATCAATAATTTACAAATTATTGATTGCTATTGTTACTAACATTTATTACAAAATTCTTTAAAAAATCCATGTTAATTTGATAAAAAAAACAATATTTCAATTTTTTCAATCAAACAAATAATCTACTTTCAAAAGTACCTGTACTAGTATCCAAAAGTGAATTTCATTAAATTAAGAATGAACATTTTGCCATTATTCACAATTATTTTTCCCTGGACTATTGTGATTTGATATTTGATGCTTAAGAAGCTATTAAGAAGACAAATGGTATATAAATAGCAATATGACATACTTTTAAAGAGCCTGATGTCTGCAACCTTTTTATAACAGACTTTCAATTAAAAGCCCATTATAACACATAGTCGCAATGGTGGAGGGATTTGGATATTTGGAATTCCCCCCGGCGATTTATTATTACTTATCTGTTTTCAATATTGTTGGTATTTTGTAACCCTTTAATTTTCAATTAGCGCTTCAAAAAGTATTGTTTTTCAAAAGTTAGGTCAAAAGGGTCAAATCGAGGTCAACATGACATTTTGTGATAAATTGTTAATGTGCGAAAGTACGAAATACGTAGTACAGGTATCAATGTTCTACGAATCTAGATTTTATATCACTTGAAACAATGCATAGCCCTTGGTGAGAGGGGGGGGGGGATTACAGACATCTAACATAGCGTTTTAGTTATGTAATCATTAATCAAAACAAATAATACCAATTAGTCCACCTTTCTGATTACATTTTGTCCATGTATTTCTGGACTTATTTACTTATGATTTAGCCAATATGATACAACAACAAATTAACTTCACTTGCGTCAGCCCTTCATCTCCATGTAATTGTATTCTTGTTCAATGGGGAATAAGAATTTGTTTACCCGGCACCCCTGATCATTATCAAGCGCCCTCTAGATATCAGGCCCGTCACAGGCACATATCCAGGGGGGTTCGATGGGTTCGATTTACCCCCCCCCCCCCTCCCTCCCCCTGTCAAAAAATCTTTCAAAATCATGCGGTTTTCACCATTCTGAACACTTTTTAAGTGATTTCGGCCATTTTTGGACCAAAATTGGCACAAGTTAACCCCCCTTGGAATTTTTCAAGAAGTGAACCTCACACGGCAAATCCTAGCTATCATATGATATTATAATATTGAGTTTATTATTTTGCGATTATTGATGAAGCTTTATCGGGGATAGAGAATTCCTTATACATGATTATCGTTTACTCTGGAGTTCAGATGATAAAAGAAGCAACAGATGAACTCTCTTGATAAAACTATTGAAAGGATAATTGCTATTGTTATAATTGCTATTACCAGTGAAAATTCATATTCACTAATGATGATTGATAATTTAGCTACAAGCCCCGCCATGAGTGTGTGTATTTTGGCTGAAATAGAGGGGGGGGTGGATAGTCTGGAGGCAAGATTTTTTGATTGCATATACCGTACTTGTTTTCAGGCATCATACTATTTCCATGAGTGAGTGTCAGATTTTAAGACCCATTTCCTTCTTTTCCTTCCCATGCGAATTTCAAATACAATTTGCAAATGCATCCTAAAATCTGATTATGTTAATGCTCATCCCCCCTCCTCCAATGTGATGTCTGTCTACTATAATTACAAATGCGCAAGGGAAACAGTTTAAATGGAATGAAATGTATCTCAAATCAGTCTCAAATGCTATGGCTGATATAATTATTTGGTTCTTCACACCCCTTCCTCATTAACATGGTGACTCTTTGACCTAATAACGTATCCATTTCCTTAATATTGTATATTCAAACGGAGAATAGGTTCAATATAGAAGGAGTTCCATAGTCAGGATCCCCGGGTCAGGATCCCAGGTCAGGATTTTTCAAATGACCTTGCTTTTGTGTATCAGTTGGAAGACTTTGGTTTGTCTCGTTTTCGTCGACTGATGCCTAGATGCATTTGTAGACGCAACGCACATTTCAGGGCGCACATTTCAGGTTCTATGTCATTTATGAAAAATTGAATTGAAAGGCATCACATGGAGTGGAGGGGGGGGGTGAGTTATCATGATCAGAGTTGGGGCTAATACTTGTATAATAATAATTGGATTATTTATACATGTCGTCTAGTTCGGATGTTATTTTAACAACCAGACGGCGTATTCGCAATGTAACTTATCAGTTCTCAGATTTGTAAAGCCATGGGAAAATGAAATCTGAAATAAAGATGCTTTTCTAGCATCTTGACTCAGTGTAAATTATATTTTGAAAATCGTTTTGACTCATATACTTTAAGTGTACATACTAAATGGCGACAATGACATATGCATCACGCGAGGATGGATGATGACCATGTACTTTACATCTGCACGTTGTCAATATCTATATCGCCGGTTGATGTCTCATGTTCTTAAAATAATTATAGTAATAATGTTCAAAAACAGAATATGATGTGTATTGTTGTCTTGCATCACTATAGGAGTAATAATTTGATTAGAAACCCGGGATTAGAAAAACTCTCCGAATCTAAATGATATATTTGAAATTGAAGAATACAATGCCCCGGGTACAATGCCCCGGGTACAATGCCCCGTGTATTCACCATTTACTCTCAATCCTTATTATCTATCAATGTCTCCAGTGAGTTTGCTTCTGTGTGCCTCTCCAAGTAACAAATCTAAATGCATATTCTACTTATATCGCCCAATGTGGGCCCGAAACGTGAAAAACAGACGTTGACTTCGACAGTGCAAAGGGGGGGGGGGGACTATAATGTAGCAACTTTTGGTTTTGTCAAATAGCTGAAATAGTTTGTCACAAATATTAATTAAATACGCAAATAGAGGCAGGTTTAAGAAATGAGACTAGAGGCAAAGAATAATTATAATCATAAAATCTAAAGTAATTTCTCCATGATCTCTTCTGTAATCAAGGCGGTAGTACACTTCCGCAGTTATAAAACAAAGACATATAGACTAAGTAATTAATCTTTTGTTATCATTTAATATTAGTTACTTACAGCATTAATTTGTCTTGGATTTCCAAGGTATGATGTTTTGATTGAAAATCAAACTGGGAAACGAGTATGCTCCTTACAGCTGTGTATCAAATCCTGTGAAAAGAATCAATTCAAACTCACCCCCCCCCCCCCCCCCCCCCCCCCCCCCCCCATCTAGTATCTCTTAATTACAATTATTTCGCAAATGAAACAACCCAAAAACGTTGATATGTCAACATAATTTTGCAGAACTGAGCGAAACGAAAGGTGGAATGCACAAAAGGCAACAGTTGAAGTTTTATTTTCCCAATAGACTAGATGCAAAGAAATACATGTGATCTTGATTTACATCCAAAATCCCAAATTGAGATCATATTTCATATTCTTATTTACATTAATACTTTCATGTAGTGTCAAATATTTAAACCCTGGGCTTTTAAACATTTTGCATATTCGTCATCAAATCTGATCATATATGTACCCCCCCCCATCTGCAATCATGATAGAAATCTGACTTCCGGTCTCAAAACTGAAAAATAAAATTATCGATACCCTTACCAATTGACCAACCAACTGAACCACCCCCGGGGAACCACCTACCCATCGATTGACTAATCAAACAAACTACAAAACATCCAAGCAACCAACTTTCAAAGGAAGCGACCAACTTTGCAATCACCAGTCAACAGAACGCAAGAAACTGACCAAGCAAAAACAAAGCAAGCAACCAATTAAGTGTGCAACCATATAAGCAACAAACAAAGCGAGGAACCAAGCAAGCAGCTAATTAAGTAACTATACATGCAAATACACGTAAGCAAGCAAATGAACAACAAAAATCCAAGCAATCAAGCAGAAACCAGACAAGCAAGCAACTAAACAACCCTTAAGAAAAAAGCCATGGTAACCATGGTATTCCATGGTGCGCCCATGGTAATCCATGGTTTTCCATGGAAATTCATGGTTTTCCATGTTATTTTCCATGGAAATTCATGGACGCCCATGGTAATCTTCCATGGATATTTACCATGATTTTCCGTGGTAATTGTTGGTTTGGTAATTGGTTTTAATGGATGTGTCATGGAGATGTAAAATCAACAATTTTGGTAGGATTTGTATTTACCAAAATCTCCAAAATGAATGTTTTGATGATATATCCCAGTTAGACTGAGACTTATCATTGAGAAAAAAGGGTGGACATTTCATTTTGAAGGTATAGCAAGAACATTCATCGAATGTTAGACTCAGCTTACAAATGAGAAAATATGTGAAACAGCAGAGCAGAGAGTAGGCCACAAGATTTCAAAAACAATTGTGCAAAGGTCTTTTGTGTAGATCAAGACTAGATATAGATTGCTTATTTCTTAGGCCAAACACTTCTTTCCTTTGAAAAAGATTAAGGCAAACTAGCCCAAGCTCTGTTTTATTTCAATACTTTCTTTAATTTTCAGTTTTAAAAATCAATATGAAGTAATTTAAGAAATTAATAACTCATTTTCTTAAATTACATTTCGTACATTTGAGAATACAATCAAAAACCATGGTTTCTTTCTTTGAAGTTGAGAAAACTGCAATCAAAAGCCATGGAAGACGGTTGATTGCAATCGAAAGCCATGCTTTTCCATGGTTATTTCTTTGATGTTTTGGAAAGTGCAATCAAAAGCCATGGTTTTCCATGATTATTCTTTTGATCTTTTGAAAGTCCATGGTTTTCCATGGGCTATTTGTTTGGTGTTTTGGAAGCAGAAAAATGAATAATACATTATGTTTCTAAATGGAACTTCTCCAAATTAAGTCCCATTCAGCTTTTATAAGCATATTATCCGAAAAACTCCACAGAAAAGTATATACTTTTACAGAATTTTGACTTGAAATTGAGATGGGGGATTAAACACAAGCCTATGGCTGCAAACTAAAATGTTATACCTAAGTGATAAAAATTCAATTTGTCTATGTAAGAATATTATATTTAAAAAGAAGTTGCATGAAGGAAGGGGAGGGGGGGGGGTTACCAACACCATTTGGCTTAAAACATGAAACATAGTATAAGTAATTAAAATTGATTTGTCTTTGAATAGGAATAAATAATCATTTGCATAATTCTTAAATATTTGGTTGCTATTATTCTATGTTAATTAGGTGTCTTAACTCTCAAATTAATGTCAAAAGATTAATCTCTTTACAACAGATTATAAGAGTTCATTTGCATAATTCTTAAATATTCTGATCTTAATTGTTATTATATATGATAATCTTACTCTTTCTAATGCTCCCTCTTCAGTAGTTATTATTGTCTGTGAGTGTAGACAGTGCAAGTCAAAAACTCATTGTTGATCAAATAAAACCAAATAGGATTTACTCCAAGTAAAAATGTTTATTCAGTCTGCAATAAGGGAATCAAGTGAGCTGATTTTATCACTTATTTTGTCTTTTTTTACATAAGTGCCAAAGTTAAATGATAGCAAATCCCAGCAAACAAATTATTACTTTTAATTGTGGGGTCAAATCATCAATTAAAAAAATATTAAGTAAACAGTTCTTTGTCATATGACACTATGTACAGATTGTACTAAACATATATTCAGATTGTAAAAACATGGTTGTATTTCAGGCCTGAAACCAGCTTTTGTCAAGAAGGTTGACTTTCTCAAAGATTTTGGGTTGGGGGGGTGTCATATTCTTTTATCCATGATTAATGAGACTAATTCTCAATCCAGCTTGGATTCATTCGTTAAAATATTGATTCAATTTTGAAGATTTTGGTAAAAACAAAACCTGCCAAAATTGTTGATTTTACAACTCAAGTGTCATGGTAAAAACATGGCATGTTCATGAAAAAACAATTACCAAACCACCAATTACCACGGAAAATCATGGTAAATATCCATGGAAGATTACCATGGGTATCCATGAATTTCCATGGAAAATACCATGAAAAACCATGAATTTCCATGGAAAACCATGGATTACCATGGACGCACCATGGAATACCATGGTTACCATGGCTTTTTTTTTAAGGGAAGCTTCCAAGTAATCAAGCAACTAGCCCAGCAACGAACCACACAAGTAATCAACAAAGCAAGCAATCAATCAAACGACCATCCAAGCAGAAAACTAAGTAAGCAAACAACAAACCATGCAACTAATTAACAAAGCCACCGACCAATTAAGGAAGCAAGCTACTCATCAAGCAGAAAACAAAGCATTCGACAAACCAAGCAACCAAACAACATAGCAACCAACCAAGCAACTAATTGATCCGGTCTCGTTTGCTGTTTATGTCTTGCAAATAATGCCCCTCTGCTGCTACAGTTTGTCAATGATATCAACTGCACACATTTGATTGATTTAATGCAACTTCCAAGTTCCAAATGAAGCACGAAGGTTGACATTTGAGAACATAACTGATACCAAAAGGATGCGTGGAGACAAAGCTACATTTTCTAATTCTATATTTCTTACTGGGTAATACTTTTCAGGGTTACTAAAGAGAGAATCAGATCTACCGAGCAAGCCAAAACGTTTCAATATGTCTGGCTTATATCACTCATTACCATGTCTAAAATTCTCCAAAGTATCTTTATATGCAATACATAATATACCCTACAACCAAGCTCCGCATTCTAGCACTCGGATAGTTGGTTGATTGACAATATTGACTTACACGATATGTAATGGCTAAACTGAAGTGACGATCAACTCCCCTATCCCAGGTGCCCCAAATTTACTACATGTAGATCCATGGGCATTCGATAGATATTATTGAAAGTCCATGCTAGATCTTAAATACACATTTTTTGGTAAATTAGATCCACTTGCTTCCCACATCAGATTTCTATTAATCACTCATTTCTTGAAATGGTCCTATTTCAATTCTTTCCGGCCTAGGGAAAACCTTTTAAGATGAATATATGTAACTGTTTTGCTCTTACACATATCAATTTTAGATCCAAGGTACAGAAAAGCCAGTCGACGTTTTTTCGAAGAGGTAGAACTGTATATCCAAAACCCGGATCTAAAACAATGTCTTATTGTTATTAATTTATTGTCCAGTTCTACCTTTGATATTAATGCCAAATTCTGTTGTTTGTTAGCAACATGATGAGGATTGATTTCTATTCTATATGGCAGGTTACTTTGATTTTAAAGGCCTATGGTAATATTTTTACATCAAATTTTAGTTGTTTATCTGTGATATCTAAAATGAGGAATTAAAAATAGTACTTCATAAAACATAATGCATAGACTGCAATCAAGGCCCGGAATCGAGGTCTTTTGAATATCATACCCGTGAAAAACCAAAAATGCAATCAAACAAGTATATACTAGTATTGTGTGGTTAAGATCAATGATCAAGGAAACCCATTCGTAGGATTCATACTTATTGTTGATTTTTTTGTTTACAAGAAAAGGTTTCGTACGCGTATTGATATAATATTATTGTCCTTCGTAATAAAACCCATATTGAGTCCCTACCAGTAAATAAAATAACCACTATACATTTGCAAAATATGGCCGCCATAGAATATTTGGGAGTCTAGGCAAGATACATGTACCATGTTAATGATCATTCAGCACTGTACAAACGCGTATTATCCCATTCTTTCATCATCAATCCCTTAATTGATTTATAATAGTGAGCTTAAACCAGATTTAATCATCTCCTTCAGACTTATACAAATCCTGACTCAGAGTACGTAAAGGATTGGTACACTGTGTGCATATCATGTGTATCCTGGCGTCAGGATGCATACATGATTCGCGCACAGCGAGCCTATCCTGTGTGAATCTTGACTCAGGATACGTACAGGATTAGCACACTGTGCATATCCTGTATGAATCTAGGCTTCAGGATTCATACAGGATTGGCACACTGCGAGCGTATCCTGTATGAATCTTGACTCAGGATACGTACAGGATTGGCACACTGCGTGCATATCCTGTATGAATCCAGACGTCAGGATTCATACAGGATTGGCACACTGCGAGCGTATCCTGTATGAATCTTGACTCAGGATACGTACAGGATTGGCACACTGCGTGCATATCCTGTATGAATCCAGGCGTCAGGATTCATACAGGATTGGCACACTGCAAGCGTATCCTGTATGAATCTTGACTCAGGATACGTACAGGATTGGCACACCGTGTGCCAATCCTGTATGTATCCAGGCATCAGGATTCATACAGGTTTGGCACACTGGGTGCATATCCTGTATGAATCCTGATGACAGGATTCATTGTATTCATACGCATTTTTTGCTGTGATATCAAACGACACACTCAACAATTATCTAATGACATACACTTTACCTAAGAGGTTAATTTGACCCGAGGCGTGTTAATAAACCTAGAACAAAAAATGTATTGAATTATACAAAAAATGATTCCATTTGGCCTCCTTGAGTTCTTTTGATGGAACTAACCTTTATTCCCAGATGTGGATTCTACTAGGAGAGATATCAATGGATATGGAATGTACTATGTTGGTTTACAAAAAGCACATTCAAATAAGGTCTAAAAATGCCTACATGGAAATTTGTAAAAGTACATCATGACTTCATAGTTTGGTGTCTATCAGTCTATTGTATTGTTTGCATTGATAGCCAACAATTGCTTACTCCTGAGGGAAATGCCTAATGGTGTTTTATTGATTTTGTTACACGATGCTGCAATTTAGATGATACTAAAGGTGTGGTAATGATCAACATAGATTATATCCCATGTTACTTCAGTGATGAAATGAAATATGTCCAATGGAAGTTTTAGATTGAGATATCAATTCCTTAATGTTAGGAGGAGTGTTAGACATTGCTTCTTTTCAAATTTGATTTTGGCGAGAGATATTTGGGGTTTATTTTCTTTATGATTGGTGTTCTTTTTCTTGCAGTGTTCTGTAACACTTTATTGGTTCTTTTTCTTTAGCACTGGTACATACATATTGAGTAGTTTGGGTCGTATATGTTTTGTTTACTTGTGTTCTTAGATATTTTTTCTTGTTGTGCCCCATTGGTCTTTTCCCTGTTAGAACCTGTATGTCTATGTAAAATACTGACCCCGGAAGATACAACTTTCTCAATTTTGGTGGCCTCTTAGATTTCCTTATGTAGAGAGCTCACTAGAGCAAACATTATGAATTTGAGGCTTGAGAAATCTCGTTTTGCAACGAGGTATACTCCACAACTGCACAGATTAAGGGAAGGGTCAACATGTGTCTGATTGAGTTATATAATATATTTGCAAGGAAAATTATTCCATTAAATGTTATGATTAGATTGTCATGCTGCCATAAATTTTCTGATAAATGAACATTCAATAACACTTATTAGTCAGTATGTTATCAGGTTAATGGGTGTATTGTTTATTTACTAGGGAACAAAGAGGTACTTTGTCAAAATTGATTATAGTCTGTACTGTGTACTGAATTGACTATTTTAGGCTCCTTTTCTCTCTGCTTATTTTGTCAACCTGGCACCCATTATTGGAAACCCTTTTCAAGAAAATGTATGCTTATTGTCATTATTCTTTGTAAGCCTAAATTATTTGATACTCAATAAAAACTAAATCCACAATTAAGGCCACCATTCATTAGAGTTCTGTTTCTCTCCTAATATGGTAGCTAAAACCATATATATACTTTCCATATTTAGCAGAACATAGAAAAATGTTCCTTTAAGTACACATTGAATATAAATTCAGACTTTGAGCCTTAGCTTTTAATAAAACATACACAAGCTAAAAAGGTAACAGTACATAACTAAAGATGCATAAGGAAATAGAAAAAACAGAGTTCTACTTTTAATACTTGCATGTCAAGGTGATCAAATCAAATTTATTGTCAGCTTGACTTGAAAAATAAGATGTATGGAGGTTTTTGTAAAACATTCAAAATACAAATGGCAGCCTTGTGAATGTGTCTAGTGTATAGTCGCCATTGATTGCATGAATGGTCAATGATGATACATACTATATGAAACAGTAAATGTCTCAATTGACTAATGTTATTTCGATCATTTTTTTGCGTTGTATTATTGAGCAAATGTTACATTGTCAACAATTCCTCTATTTATTGTCTATTAACTCAATGCTCAACAATGGCTTGGCAAGGTGTGAGGCAAAGAAGGCCTGAACCTTGCTGAAAGTTCACATTGTAGGGGTATCTGTCGGTAAAGATTACATGGTGTAGTGTATAGGTTTAATGTTTACATAGTAATAGTATCTGTGAGTAAATAACATGGGAAAATTTTATTGCAGTTTTCTTATACATCAAAATTATTTTTCATGTGCATACAGGGTGTCTCAAAAGTAACAGCACTGGGATACAGGGTGTCCCAAAAGTAACAGGAATGTAGCATTTTGATAATTCTGAGGCAATCATTCATATTCCAAATATACCTTCATGTATTGGAACAGGAAGAGCAAAGTTTCAAAATATTTACTATGTGTCGTTGCTATGGTTATTTTTACAACAAGTTAAACTGAATTGCACAGCAGGTTTGATTGGTTCATTATGCAGCATTATGACTAAGGATTTTTGAGATAAATATACAGGCACAAAATCTTACTTGACCCCACTTTTAATGTAAAAATGCCTCGCTGTGTAAGTGGTACCATTGTCTGCTAAAATACTGTGTGTCTCAGTTGAAGCTATAGTCAATTGTTTTATTATTCAGGTGAAATTCGACTAGTTGACATTTCCAAGGAGCTGCCTGGTCTGAAGCACAACAAAGGAGTGAGTCATTGGAAGGTAAAGTCATCATGTATTTAAAATCAACAATTTCTCTATACGGATTCTCTAAACTGATTCACATGTCTAATTTAAATCAATTTCCCATGGGATAGAACCTAGTGATTGAATGTTGGAATAATGAAAAGGTAATCTGTCTGTCTATAATCTTTGCCATATCATTCATGGTCCTTTCTGCTACCCCCCTTACAATCGGGAACACAACTGGATTTAAACCCTAAGTGATGAAAAATGGTTATGCCTCTATTTGTGGATGGTGTTCGTTCGGCATCAGTAGCAAATGGCAGGTGGTGCAATTTTGCATGGTAATGCCTTGTCATGTTCCATAATATATACCCACTGTTGTGATAATGTTGTGATATATGCCCATTGTTGTGATAATTTAATAGATAATGTCTAAGACTTCTGATGTCTATGAGAATATGTCTGAGGTGCCTGAAGCCCTGCATACACAGATCAGGCCATCCATGTTCCCGCCCACACCTGAACAGGCAGAGTCCCTGAACCTGGATAGATGGTAAGAATTAAACCAGTCCAAGGAGGATAAGCAACCATAATTCAAACTTAATATCGCATTGCCAGTCATGGAATGATTTAGTAAAAATATTAAGGACAGACCGACTATAATGTTGGAAGATCAGGACATGTGCACCTTATGCATTTTCACCATATAGGTAAAATTGGTCTATGCCAGGCAACAGAAAACTGAAAACTTCCTGATCATATCCATGTTCCTGCCCAAACCTACCTAAAAAGGTCCCTAAACCTGGATATATTTTTCAGTATAAGGATTCTGCCTCACCTTCAAAACACTGGAGGTTTCTTTGTAGCTGTCATTGAAAAGGTACCAAGAATACAACAGGAGGATCAACAGAAAGCAGACGTCACCTTAACTGCACCAATAGATGACACCACTAAAGAACCAGAAGCAGCGAATGGGGAAGAGGGAAAGAAAGAAGTCGAATATGTAAAGAAACAGGATCGTGATTGGTCAAAGCCAGAAATGTAAGTTATCAATACTTTTAATTGGGTTTCTGCAAGTTGTAATGATGGAATCCTGTGTGTGAAACTTGTGCATTCTGTGAAAAGGATCATCTGTGTGAGTTTGTGGGAATTTCTGTACAGTTGAGGGTGTAATAGAAGTAAATATGACAGAAATTTCATATAGCAAATTAAACATAAGATAAAAATCAAATTGAAAATAAATTGGAGATATTTGGGAAAAGAGCTGCTGAAACTATAAAATTAGGAGATTATGCTCATTATTCATCAATTTCATACTTTAGATTTGTTTATTCTATATAGCTTCATGGATTGTTGCTGAACCTTTCTTTGGAAATAAACAATGTATTCATGAAATGTTTTAATTGCAAGGAGTAAATGGCACCCAGTATCCCTTGCCAATTCTCTGATGCCGTTGAAGTCATAACCTTGTGTTTACATGATCAACGCTTGACAGCTTTCAAAACAGTGTAAAGGACATCTCTCGACTAAATAGTCAGACAGTCTGGAAGTGGAACATTATGGTTATATCATTACCTAATTGTTCAATGCCAAGAAAATGAAGATTGGGAAGGAATCTTGGCTGCCAGAATCATCCTTGTTTTAACTGTTCATATTTCTGTAATTGCAGTGCCCCCTATTGTTCACAGATGAAGAAAAAACGTAAAGCGGGTGGGTTTAAGGAAGATCCTTATATATTCTTGGAGGAGACAGACCCCATCTGGCCCCCTATACAGTAAGTACCTTCCCAATATTGATGCATCCATTTGAGATTTTGAATCACCTGCAGATCTATTTCCACCAACTTAGAAATTGTACATAAGTTCATGAAAACAGTGGTAACTGGTGTGGTATCCTGTGGGCCATTGATGTGGTATCTAGTTGCTAAGTGGTTTATTGATGTGGTATCTAGTTGCTAAGTTGTCTATTTATGTGGTATCTTGTCTTAAAGTGGTCCATTGATATAGTATGGTATGTAGGTAACATAGTAGAGAACATTAGGGGCCACAAATCTGATGACAGCCTCTGCTTGACTGGAGGATACACAGGTGTCAGATCCTGGAAAATAGTTCATTCATGACATACATGTACTCTCCCCTCAAAAATATGGCAACTGGAAATCCTTTTTCTACAATGTTTCATAATGAACAATCACCACCAATCCACTAATCACAAATCCTGGATGACATATATTATCATGTGTTATATATATATTATCTTATGAAAGCTTATTCAATTCTGTTTCATTATAAAAACAACCTGCACATGTACAGTATTTACAAACAAAAGCAGTAAGAAATAGGGGTAGGGTTACAATACCTGGGGTTGGGGCAGAGATACGTCTGCTCAAACCACTAGTTTCATCATAAATATCCTCAATAAAAGAGACATCACTGTGTGTTAAGCAGATGTCAAAGTTATGACCACCATTTCCGAGCTGGAATCGTGCTCGTACTGCCCCCTGGGGGTAGTTCCAAGTTATGCTTGCATTCATGCAATATGGATGCGTGTAGAACTCTACCGTCTCCCCAGCTTCTGGACTGAAAATCAAGACACGGAAGTTATAATATGGTTAAGTCACATGTTTTATTGATAATCACAATGATTTTGATTTTGTTCCATCTTCACATTTTGTCTTGACAGTTAAACATCCCATATTTGTCTTCACACTTGGTAAACTATGACATTCAGTGTTGTATTCATTTGTAAATGTTCCTGAGTAGTGAGATCTTTATGTCTAATGTTATAAAAGTATAATTTCATTGAAATAAGATGTCAAATAAGTTCTCTATTTTGTCAAAATAAATTTTGATATTATATTCAATGTTAAAAACATTTTTGGAATTCTTACGTCCTTGGCAAATTTTGGTTCATACACTCTTCGGGGGTCTGCGCTATGGAGGACCCCATAAACACTAACAAACAACCCTATAATTAAGAATAGTTTATTGAAAGTAACATATTAATTTAACAAATCTGAGGCCTATTAAATGAACTTGTCAAACACAATTGTGGATTAGGATAATTATTTGTGACATCTCAGTTGTCTTATATGATGTCTTAACCTATCCAATTTGTAAATGTATCTTAAATATTTTCATTACCTCAGCAGTATTAGCAATGTTTCAAGATATGGGCTCGGAAAAGTTTTTAGGAATTCAGTTTCTTCTGTAAGCCCATTTGATGTAGATACTTTTAAATGCTATTTAAATGTCCCTTATGATACTTACAAATACATAGAGGAACATTGTTTCACCTTGCGTAATGATTGTTCAGTATGTGTAGAAATGAATGTTTTGTATACATAAAAATATGTATACAATATTTGTATACAGTTAAACCAGTAATTCAACACTTGTTTTGATCAGAATGGATCAGTGAAACCTCACTGTAATGAACAAAATATTGATAAGGACATAGACATGTAACTGTACTTGTGTAGTGAACCTTTTCTTGATTAATGTTTATATCGAAATGAGTCCATTAAATTGATGCTATCATTAATTTCACAGTTACAGGTTTGACTGTGCAGTGAGAAGTTAACATGTGGTCATTCATTATCTAGTACAGCTAATAATATAAAACAATCAAGAAAACTAACCTGTTTCTTCAATGTCAAATTCCTTAAAATAGCAAAACGGAACTGCTATTGATCTGAACCTGTATCTTAGTTTTGACGAGATCTTTTGATTCTGTTTCGGAAATTTGAATTTGTTTTTAGAATTGTTCGAACTTTGAGGTCAGAAGAAGTGTAAAATAATTAAGTGATTTTTTGGAAAACTGGATGATGACAAGTGTTGTTTTGTTATGTCAAATGGTATTTTGTTATGAAAAATGGAACTTTGCTATGAAAAATGGTATTTTGATATTAAAGTGGTATTTTGTTATGAAAAATGGTATTTTGCTTTGACAAGTGGTATTTCGTTTACTTTCAGGAAGTTCTTCAACATGGACAAAGAGTTTGACCACAAATATCTTCTTGTTCGCTGTGGAGAGGGGAAGAAGCGTAATATCTACTACACTTCACCACACATCAAAACTATACTGGCTCATAATGAAGAGAGGGTTAAGGTAGGTGTACATAGAAATACAGTAGCAAGTCAATTATCATCAACATATTTTGATTTTGAAGATATTTTTGACAATAACATAAAATTTCTCATCATGCAGGTCTTTTAAATTATAATACAAAATCTCTGAAAAGACACCCTGTACTGTAAGATTAGGTGATGAAAATATCAAAAGTTAAAGCTTCTGTATGATTGTTAATGCCTGATCCAACGTTCTTTCAAAGCCATACAATGCCATGTAATTGAAATATTTGCAGGCAAATAAAGAACTAATCTCTGTGTGTTTGAAGTAAATCCAAAGTAAATCCAAATGCCACTGTTCAGATGACAGATGTTCACATGGCAGATTTTTGAAAAAGGAATGAAATAGTGTTCAGATTAGAGAAGTGTTCAGATATACAAGTTTTGCTGACTTAACCATTGTGTTGCATCTTTTCATTAGTGATATGCTGGGTGTCCATAAACTTTCTACAATTAAAATACAAAGTCTGTAAAAAGGGACTTTATCAACACCTTGTATATAAAAAACGAACATGCTTCATTTCAGTTTATTAACCTTGGTGTTAAAGTACTGGTGAGGAGTGACCATGATGACTGTGATTGTAGCTTTAGACTTTGTCAGGAAGTAAGTACTGTAGATGATGTCATCTCATCCTTAAAATCTACCAGAAAACCCAGACAATCGTCTTAAAACATCTTAGAACAAGATCTATGATATAATATGGCTGCTCATCGTAATCAGCAACAAAGATATCACTTAGATCTAAAAATTAAAAGGAAAAATAAATTAAAACATTCAAATAGACAGAATTAGCTTCTCTTTTTCCTTTAACCTCTTGAATCCCAGGCTCTAAAATTGGCATGAAACCAGAGAATTTTTCATTTTTTGCCACCTTTTGACATTTTACTACATACCTATACAACTTAAGATGCTCAGCTTAGTAAAATTGGACGGCAGAGATCATTTCTACACGTTTTAAAACAATTTTTGTGTAAATTGGATGAAAATTGTTCAAATGAGAGCAATTTTTGTGAACAATTTTGTGACGGATTTTCTCGTCCCTCTGGGCACCAGTCTGATTTCATTTGTGACGGATATATCCGTCACTCTGGGTATTCAAGAGGTTAAAAATTACAAAATGTTCAATAGTTTCTTTAATGAGTAAAATAAAACTATAGATTAAATATTTCAAATTTTATTTCAACTTATCTAGGCCCGACTTCATTTCATCTTTAATCTCAGATGCATATTGGTGTTTTCAGGGCTTACATATGATGTTTCCATTCTTGAATTCAAGGTCACTAAAGGTCAACAGTAGAGATATAGATACAATGCATCAATTTGTCTTTAATCTCAAATGCATATTGGTGTTTTCAGGGCTTACATATGATGTTTCCATTCTTGAATTCAAGGTCACTAAAGGTCAACAGTAGAGATATAGATACAATGCATCAATTTGTCTTTAATCTCAAATGCATATTTGTGTTTTCAGGGCTTACATATGATGTTTCCATTCTTGAATGCAAGGTCACTAAAGGTCCACATTAGAGATATAGATGCAATGCATCAATTTGTCTTTAATCTCAAATGCATATTGGTGTTTTCAGGGCTTGCATATGATGTTCCCATTCCTGAATGCAAGGTCACTAAAGGTCCACAGTAGAGATATTGTTACAATGCATCAATTTGTTTTTAATCTCAAATGCATATTGGTGTTTTCAGGGCTTACATATGATGTTCCCATTCTTGAATGCAAGGTCACTAAAGGTCCACAGTAGAGATATACAGTAGTTACAATGCATCAATTTGTCTTTAATCTCAAATGCATATTGGTGTTTTCAGGGCTTACATATGATGTTCCCATTCTTGAATGCAAGGTCACTAAAGGTCCACAGTAGAGATATAGTTACAATGCATCAATTTGTCTTTAATCTCAAATGCATATTGGTGTTTTCAGGGCTTACATATGATGTTCCCATTCTTGAATGCAAGGTCACTAAAGGTCCACAGTAGAGATATAGATACAATGCATCAATTTGTCTTTAATCTCAAATGCATATTGGTGTTTTCAGGGCTTACATATGATGTTCCCATTCTTGAATGCAACGTCACTAAAGGTCCACAGTAGAGATATAGATACAATGCATCAATTTGTCTTTAATCTCAAATGCATATTGGTGTTTTCAGGGCTTGCATATGATGTTCCCATTCTTGAATGCAAGGTCACTAAACGTCCACAGTAGAGATATAGATACAATGCATCAATTTGTCTTTAATCTCAAATGCATATTAGTGTTTTCAGGGCTTACATATGATGTTCCCATTCTTGAATGCAAGGTCACTAAACGTCCACAGTAGAGATATAGATACAATGCATCAATTTGTCTTTAATCTCAAATGCATATTAGTGTTTTCAGGGCTTACATATGATGTTCCCCTTCTCAAATGCAAGGTCACTAAAGGTCTACAGTAGAGATATAGATACAATGCATCAATTTGTCTTTAATCTCAAATGCATATTGGTGTTTTCAGGGCTTACATATGATGTACCCATTCTTGAATGCAAGGTCACTAAAGGTCCACAGTAGATATATAGTTACAATGCATCAATTTGTCTTTAATCTCAAATGCATATTGGTGTTTTCAGGGCTTGCATATGATGTTCCCATTCTTGAATGCAAGGTCACTGAAGGTCCACAGTAGAGATATAGTTCGAATACATCAATTTGTCTTTAATCTCAAATGCATATTGGTGTTTTCAGGGCTTGCATATGATGTTCCCATTCTTGAATGCAAGGTTACTAAAGGTCCACAGTAGAGATATAGATACAATGCATCAATTTGTCTTTAATCTCAAATGCATATTGGTGTTTTCAGGGCTTACATATGATGTTCCCATTCTTGAATGCAAGGTCACTAAAGGTCCACAGTAGAGATATAGATACAATGCATCAATTTGTCTTTAATCTCAAATGCATATTGGTGTTTTCAGGGCTTGCATATGATGTTCCCATTCTTGAATGCAAGGTTACTAAAGGTCCACAGTAGAGATATAGATACAATGCATCAATTTGTCTTTAATCTCAAATGCATATTGGTGTTTTCAGGGCTTACATATGATGTTCCCATTCTTGAATGCAAGGTCACTAAAGGTCCACAGTAGAGATATTGTTACAATGCTTAGTACAGAAAACCCCTTCTTGGACAACTTTTCAAATGATGTACATAGTCAAGCAAAAGCATATAGTAAGTATTTCCTTTTATTTAGTTACACATAAATAGACATCATGTATGTAGTGAGCAAAAATTACTTGTTTCAGGCCCTATATACATAAGCCCTGGTGTTTGTATGTGCCCTGTAAATAATGGCCATTAATGGACTTGGGGAGTTTGATCCCCTCCAGGTATTTTATGAAAACTTTCCGGAGTCTAAATCCCCTAAGTTCAAGCTTGTGAAAGTTATTGAAATGCTCAAATTGTCAATATTCTTGAACCTTGAATCAATATTTTTGAAACTTGAAACTATATGTAAACCCCTATGTTCTTAGAAGAATATGAATTTCTTCATTAAAGATAGCTCAATATATAACAAGTAAGTGCTAAAAATGCTTTGAATAACCTTTCCAATGGCAGATCTGCCCCCCCCCTCCCTTACCATGGGTGTAATTCTCCATAGCCTAATCCTTTATATTAAGGGTTAAACATGCTAAATTGTTTGTTGTATTGCAGGTGTAGGAAGTATATGGTTCATATATGATCCAAGTGATGAAGCCTTCATGGATCAAGATGACAGGTATGTATGATAATATCCCCTAACCCATAATACAGAATTTAATTTAATCATATGTTACTATATACACTCATATGGGTGTCAATTGGCTGTACACTAAATATTAAAGAATTTGACAAATAAAACTATTCTGCAAGCTGTAAAAAAATCTTCTCCTGCCTATAGGGTCATAAAATCAGAAGTAGCTTTCAAAGAATTTTGTGGGATTTTGAATATGAAATAATTGTCAGACTCTTACAGGCAGAAAAGGTTAAGATGACTCCTTTCCCACTTTTGAGATACTCTTTTCTAATCTTTAAGTTAACCCCTCACTCACGTTTGAGATATTGTCTTCTACTTTTGAGATGTCCCCTCACCATCTCATTCATTTCTTTTGCAGAGAAAATGGACCAAATTGTAAGCTGGTATTCTGTGGCTGGAAAGGGAAAGTGTCAATGAGGTCATTTGTGCCTAAACAGGAGAGATTTCACTTTCTCAGACTGTGTGGGGTACAACCTCAAGGTAAGAATTAACTACAGTAATGTATATTTCAGTACTATACTTCATGTTGAGTACACATCAGTGCAATTCATTTTACATCACTTGACTACATTTCAGAACAGCTTGCTGTATATATTTATTAAACTACGATTTTACTACATTTAAAGGCCGGTTTTAAAGTTGCAAGCAACTCCCATTAAAATATCAGTTTGATTGGCTAAGCTTGAGGACTTTTAAATTTGAAAAATGTTATTTCTGTTTTTATTATGTCACCACCAAAAGTGGTGACATATGGTGGTGACATATTGTTATGGTCTCCGTTTTTTTTGTGACGGCGTCCGGCGGTTGGTGGTTGGCGGTTGGCGTCCGGCGTCTGTAACAATTTCTTACAACTTCCTATAACTTAACAAATACTGTTTAGACTGACTTCAATTTTTTTCTAAATCATCTACATGTTCTCAGAAGTTCAAATCTGACTTTAGATTTGACATTTGACCTTCAATGACCTTCTCAAGGTCAAAAAGGTCTTTTTTCAACTTGCTTCACATTGACTAAATTTTTTTTCAAAATCATCTACATGTTTTCATAAATTCAAATCTGACTTTAGATTTGACATTTGACCTTCAAATCTGACTTTAGATTTGACATTTGACCTTCAATGACCTTCTCAAGGTCAAAAAAGGTCAAAAAGGTCTGTTTTCAACTTGCTTCAAATTGACTAAATTTTTTTTTCAAAATCATCTACGTGTTCTCAGAAATTCAAATCTGACTTAAGATTTGACTTAAGATTTGACATTTGACCTTCTCAAGGTCAAAAAAGGTCAAAAAGGTCTGTTTTCAACTTGCTTCAAATTGACTAAAAAAAATTTTCAAAATCATCTACGTGTTCTCAGAAATTCAAATCTGACTTTGGATTTGACATTTGACCTTCAATGACCTTCTCAAAGTCAAAAAAGGTCAAAAAGGTCTTTTTTCAACTTGCTTCAAATTGACTAAATTTTTTTTTCAAAATCATCTACATGTTCTCAGAAATTCAAATCTGACTTTAGATTTGACATTTGACCTTCAATGACCTTCTCAAGGTCAAAAAAGGTCTGTTTTCAACTTGCTTCAAATTGACTAAATTTTTTTTTCAAAATCATCTACGTGTTCTCAGAAATTCAAATCTGACTTAAGATTTGACTTAAGATTTGACATTTGACCTTCAATGACCTTCTCAAGGTCAAAAAGGTCTGTTTTCAACTTGCTTCAAATTGACTAAAAAAAATTTTCAAAATCATCTTCGTGTTCTCAGAAATTCAAATCTGACTTTAGATTTGACTTAAGATTTGACATTTGACCTTCAATGACCTTCTCAAAGTCAAAAAAGGTCAAAAAGGTCTTTTTTCAACTTGCTTCAAATTGACTAAAAAATTTTTAAAAATCATCTACATGTTCTCAGAAATTCAAATCTGACTTTAGATTTGACATTTGACCTTCTCAAGGTCAAAAAAGGTCTGTTTTCAACTTGCTTCAAATTGACTAAAAATTTTTTTCAAAATCATCTACACGTTCTCAGAAATTCAAATCTGACTTTAGATTTGACATTTGACCTTCAATGACCTTCTCAATGTCAAAAAAGGTCAAAAAGGTATTTTTTCATCTTGCTTCAAATTGACTAAATCTTTTTTCAAAATCATCTACATTCTACATGTTCTCAGAAATTCAAATATGACTTTAGATTTGACTTTAGATTTGACATTTGACCTTCTCAAGGTCAAAAAAGGTCAAAAAGGTCTTTTATCAACTTGCTTCAAATTGACTAATTTTTTTTTTCAAAATCATCTACATGTTCTCAGAAATTCAAATCTGACTTTAGATTTGACATTTGACCTTTAATGACCTTCTCAAGGTCAAAAAAGGTCAAAAAGGTCTGTTTTCAACTTGCTTCAAATTGACCAAATTTTTTTTTCAAAATCATCTACATCTTTTCAGAAGTTCAAATTTGACTTTACAAGTTCTCAGAAATTCAAATCTGACTTATATTAAGTTTGAACTCATAATATTGTGAGCAACTAGGTGGTGACATTTTGTCATGTTAATGCCTTGTTAAATGTCTTATCACAACCCAACAAAATGATGAAGTTAAAATCTAACTGCAGAATTTGAACATCAAAACATTGAAATATGTACATAGCAAAATTGGAAACAATACATTTTCTCAATCAGTATGAAATATGTGAAAATTTACCAGCTTTGAGAAAATATCAAATTCAGTTATTTTGGCTGTTCCATTAGTCTGCCTCCTATTTATACCCCATGTCCCTCTTTAACTAATTTTGATAATGTAAAGACCCAGTGCATTACAGGGTGACTTTTCATAGCTATAAGACACCCTGTAAAGTCTAACAAGAAATATCAACAATATCGCATTTATTTTTTTAATCAAAAACCTGCCCCAAATCCACTGCTAAAGTTGCTATACTTATCAGTAATTCGGTAAGCAATATAAGAATTTCGAATTCTTAATTTCAGATGCATTATTCAAACGAGGACATATGAAATCTCCACCAGCTAATACCCAGGAGGCTATTCAACGCATTCCTGGTACTGACAGTATGGACGTAACATCCAGTGCAGACAATCAGACGGCTGAAAGTGATGTTCCGGCTGAAGATGATGATGTCCAGACTACCGCAAGTGATATTCCAGCTAAGTACAGTGCTACTGATGACACTGAAAGTGCTATGGATAGTGCTACTGAGAACACAGACACTGTTAATGATGTTACTCAATCCAATAATAGTACAGAAGCTACTGAAGCTACATGATACACTTAGAGATAGTAGACATGCACAATGGCCATTGATCTCCCCTGAGACATTTAAACAAGCTTAAAATATATTTAACTCACATTGTCATGTTTAATATAATGGTCAGAAATGGAATATCATAAATTTTCAATCAGTTGAGAAATTGTAGACATGCAGGCCTGTGTAGTAGCCAGGGTTTGAACGTCCCCCCACCTTGGCCAAAAATTCTTTCAAAATCTTGTGATTTTTGCCATTTTTGAGCCAACGTTGTCAAAAGTGAACACCTTGGGATTTTTTAAACAGTGAACCTCCCCCTCCCCCCTTGGCAAATCCTGGCTACAGAGCTGACATGTATTTTTTTCTTCAGTAGAAAAGTGCTGTTAATCCCCCAATCTCACCTTTTCTCCTCACATAATTTGAGATAAAGTAGATTTATCTATGTCCAGAAACTCATTCAAAATTATGTCAAATGTGATTTGGTTAGTTTCAGGCATTGGCAGACATTGGCGTCAAGCAAAAAGAACCAAAATCTTCTTAATTTAATATGATAAAATATTGAAGTGTTTCACATAATCAGGTCTTAAGCAATAAAGATTATGAATGTATGAATTCGAAACATTTTAGAAAGTGAGAATAAATTAATGGAAGAAACTTCATATTTTTTATTGTTTGATATTGTTGACCGTGCATGTAGCAGGTTTCAATAAAAAAAATCGTACTTCGTTTTTCTCTTTCCAATACATGTATGTTAACTGACTGATCCCCTCAACTTTGGTAAGAGACGTATCCACTCATCAAAAACTATTCTGTGTAGAATTTATAACGTTTTAATAAAAATGTGCATCACAACCTATTACAGTTTTCGTATGCGACTGTACGGAGTAATGCTTTCAGGCTTTGTTACGCTTGAAATCACGTAGCTTTATTACGCTTTGATGCAATAATGACGCTTTAAATCAGGCTCTGATATGATTATCAAGCTCTGTCGTGCATTGCTACGCTCCGTGAAGCTCTGTTACGCATTGGAAAATGCTGAGATCGCCGATTTCATGCCGCTTTTGATCAAGAGCTTATATAAAGATGCAGCAGATCCATAAAATCATTGCATCTTTGACTCCAGAACACGATGGCAGAACAACAAGATCCAGAAGTTCCAGATGTACCTGAGCATGATCTATCTGAAGAAGACATGATGTGGTACTCAAGTCTCAGCGCTATTTATTTATCATAGGAGAGCGTGAGGAAGCTTGGCATGGCGTAACAAAGCCTAACAAAGCGTGCCAATTCTCGATCAAAGCGTCTCAATTCGTGGGAAAGCGTGAGAGTCCTTCATGAAAGTGTAACAAAGCGTGTCAGATCTTGATGAAAGCGTCTGACCTCGTATCAGATCATCATGCCAGATCGTAGCAAATCTTGAGACATCTTAACGAAGCGTGTCAAGTGGTGACAGACCGTGAAGACTGGGGTCCCTCGCTTTGAACCAAGCTCTGTTAAGCATTTCTACGCTTTGGATCAAGCTTTCCTGAGCTTTGTTACGCTTTGTTAAAGCGGCTCTAAGGTCTGTGGAGAGAAAAATGGAGAAATTTTACCTTTTCTGAGCTATCGGGGTGAAGTTTGGTCCAACATCTTCTTCCTTATTCCTATTTTATAAAAATGTATGCATATGGCAATATTCATCAACCAGTAGAACTGGCAAATCGTTTAGAATCTACAATTCCATACAAGGAGTCCCACTCATAGATTTTTCAAATTCTTTCCAAGTCGACGTCGAAACACCTAGCGGGTGAAATTGAAACTAATTTTTCTGGCTGCTCGAATCGATAAAATCTCTGATAGTGTGAGTCTTTTTATGAAATCTTTCTTATAGAAAACACTTAATTAATATTAGAAAGTATTAAATGTTGAATCCGAAGCGTAATCTGAAATAAAAGTGAAAAAACATTGCGCGGACGTCAGAGAAAAACTTCCGGTTTAATAAAAAATGGCGGACGTCGAAGGAGAAATTATGACGAAGAATTAGAGGATTTTCCTTTGCCATTATCGATCGTTATAAGGTATGTGCACAAATTCTAGTAGCATACATGGAAAATAGATACATTTTTAAAGGCAACAACATATTCAAAGCTTTCATTTTACGATAGGCCCAGGATCATTGGATACGACTCGGCAATCGATACTCCCACTTTAAGCTGTGATACGCTCTCGGCGCTTTAATCAATTCGTGACAGAGCGCCCAAAATTTTTAAAGCTAAGTTCACACCAACGGCGCTTTGATGGCGCTTTAAAGCACTAGACCCATCAAAGCGCCGTTGGTGTGAAATTAGCTTTAAATTTTTTGGCGCTCTTGCCGAATGTCCCGCTTTACTCCGAGCTTTTGCACAATCTTTTACGACAATGAAGCTTTGTTACGCTTTGGTGCCGCTTTAAAGCGCCGTTGGTGTGAACTTAGCGGCAAAGCGGCTTTGCACGTCGCATTAAAGCGCCATCAAAGCGCCGTTGGTGTGAACTTAGCTTTAACAATCTTAGTACAACTTAATTTATACATCTCGTTGGCTTTGAAATTTTGAATGCAATCATGCATCGATATGTAAGGTGATGAATTATCTATT